>VYZU01034953.1:11065-25859 GCA_013401355.1 Ceyx cyanopectus
GCGAAGTATTAAAATAAAAAAAGGGAAAGATTTTTTTTGGGAATTGTGGTTTTTTTAAACAGGTTTTTTTTTTTTTTTTTTCTCCCCTGACTAATTTGCAGCCAGTTAGTGATGTCATCTACTTTGAATGTTAGAAAATCACAATGCTCCAAACCACTAATCTCTTGCTTTGTATACTATTCTGAGAGAGAGAGAAAAAAAAAAAAGCTTAGGACACTTTATGTTTTTCACATGCAATACACGTGGCTAAAAGGTTTCTGGTTATGAAACAGCCCAGAGACTGAGGTTCTTCCTAAAAAATAAATTTAAAAGAAAAAAAAAATAAATATAAAAAAATAAATATATATAATGTAAATATATATACATAGGTTTGTCCTATAAGGTGCTGAGCTTTGACCCAGGCTCCTAAAGCACTCATCACACAGCTCTCTGGGCACTGGAGTTCAGAGCTGGGTGTTAATTGCCAATTTGCCCATTTTGAAGCTAATTAAGTGGTAAGAGCTGTGCTGGCTCATGGCTGAGCACCTTTCAGAACTGAAAAGCACACAAATCAATTTACATTCCCCAAAAGATGAGTGTAAAATATAATCATGAGAAAAAATATTCTTTTTTGTCTGCACTGTGCTATTTGTATCCTAACTTTTTCTTTTTTTTTAAGGTGATACCAATATAATTTATACACTGAATTTTGTTCTAGCACATGAGTTTGTTCTTAGGCTTGCAACATCCTTCCAGTTGCAGCAAATAAACCAACTTTAATTTTGATTTTATTTAAAGAACCCCACAATTCTGAAAAGCAGCTTTGTACTCTGGATGAAGTGGTACCAAATAAATTAAATATAAGTCCTTAAAAAATCCCTCCTGTCCTCTATTTTCAGTCCCCTGCAGCTGAGGACAACTCATCACTTTGACTTCTCATCATTTCTTCTCTGCTGTGTCAAAATAGAACTGGAACTGGAGAAGAAACTGCTGTGAAGGAAAAAAAAAAAGCATCAGAGAATAATATCCTGTAAAATATGAACCAACCCAGCAACTCATCTAATACCTGTCACTCCAGCTTCACTTTTAGAGTTGTTTTTTTTTTATGTTCACCCTTCCTGGAACAATTATTCTTGTAACGGGGGGAAAACGGTTCCTAAATATCCTGTTGTAAATCAGAAATTGAATTTATTTCTCACGACAGGACACCGAGAAATCCTCAAAACAGAGCACGTGGCCACCGTGTTCTCTTTCCAGCCACAAGATGGCAAAAGAGCTTTTACATCGGAGCCCTTCCAGTTCATCAGGAGCTGGGGAAATCGAATGGTCCTGGGAATCTCCTGGTAGCATCACTGGTTGGAGAGCACGGGGTTGGGAAGAGGATGATGGGGCAGAGAGGGGGATAAGGACCAGAGGAGCCCCAGCAGTGCTGGGAGGGCTGGAACCCTCTACTGGGATAGACTGGGAGAGCTGGGGGGGTTCAGCCTGCAGAGGAGAAGCTCCAGGGAGACCTTCTGGGGGTTGTCAGAAAGATGGGGAGGGACTTTTGAGGAGGGGCTGTTGGGACAGGACAAGGGGGGATGGTTGAAACTAAAAGAGGGAAGATCCAGAGTAGATCTAAGGAAGAAATGTATGATGCTGAGGGTGATGAGAGCCCGTCCCCAAAGAGAGGTGGTGGCTGCCCCAGCCCTGGCACCATCCCAGGGGAGGTTGGGGGGGTTCTGAGCACCCTGCTCTGGGTGCAGATGGCCCTGCTCCCTGCAGGGGGGTTGGATGAAATGACCTTGAAAGGTCCCTTCCCACCCAAACCAGCCTGGGATTCTAATCATGTCAGTGTAGGGAAAATTGCTTCAGTAGATGAACCCCATGAGATGCAGGGAGTGCACTGCAGGGATGGATGGATGGATGGATGGATGGATGGATGGATGGATGGATGGAGGGATGGAGGGATGGAGGGATGGAGGGATGGAGGGATGGAGCTGTGCCACACAAGCACTTGTTGCTCTTTCCAACCCAGCCTGTGATGCTTAAAGTGCTACTTTGAGATTAATTCTACTGTTCCCCCCACCAAATGACCATCATCTCATCACCTTGCTCCCCATCCCTCTGTGTCACCATCATGTCTCTAACAAGGTCCCTTCCTCCCAGGGATGCTGAGCACCAGGCTGCTCATTACCCCAGCACCAACCCCTAGTCCCCGAGGGGCTGCACGGGTTTAACGATGTAAAAATTGAGTCGGTGCCACCGCAATTAGTGAAGATGTAAAAACTCCACGGGGGCAAAGTGCTGGCAGTAATGGGAACAGTATTTTATTGCAGAACAAGCTGGCTTTCACATCTCCTTCAGAGAAGTAATTGAAGGGAGAGATCGGATTTTATGAAGAAAACACATTTCGGGATGAACATTTGCCTTATTATATAACTGAAATTAAGATTGCTGCTGCTGCTGCACTTATGTCAGCCAATGTTTTGGCCTCTTTCCTCTCTAATCCCATGCCAGGAGTTAAGAACTGGCTGCAAGCTCTTAAAAAACAACCGTGTTTGGTGAGCTGTTTGCAATTGAGGAGGGAAAAAAAAAAAAAAAATGTAAATACATATATATATATAAAATGAGAGGCAACCCTGTGTTTGAACCTGCAGCTGAATGGGATCTATGAGACACAGCAGTTCAAGGGTGAGAAAAAACCTTTTCAAAGCCCCTTATCTGCTGCCACCAGGTGGCACCGAGATGTCCCCATCTTCCATCACTAGGGAATGGGTCTCACCCCCCAGATCAGAGCGTTCACCTTTGCAATTTCCTCTCTAGTTCTAGAATTTATTAGTGTGGGGGGAGGCAAAAAAAAACAAAACCACACTGCAATGGGAGATGAAGACACCACCCAGGAACAAATCCAGAGTTGTAGGCACAAAAAAGGGACATTAGCAGCTTTTTCCTGCAAGTCTGGTGCTGCAGGATGGTCTGCCACTGCATAATGAAACAATTAGCAAACATATCAAACAAAGGAGTTCTGTTAAAGGACATAAAGAGGAGGAAGCTATGTCGAAGGAAAATTAACCCTATATTCTAGGGGCTTCTTGAGAAATAAAAAAATATTCTTGATTTCAGGACTTGCTGTCCTTTTCTTCCTAACTGATGCTGGAAACAATCAGGAATCAAAGAGAAAATGGATTTTTAAAAGTAATTATAGAGGTACCACACAAGAAATAACAAGGAAGAAAACTCCAGTCACCTCTGAGCCACGAAGCACCATCCTGGCTTTGCAACTTCCCTGTTGATTTGGTTTTTTCACTAGCTAAACCACAGAGGAATTTATAAGCAGAATTTCAGACTGTTGCTCACATCTTCAGCTGACCTTGACTGTGGAACTTCACAGCCAGAGCAAGGCAATTGTTCCAGGCAGCCAGAGAGGTGTTTGGCAGAGAGATTCTCCCTTCTGAGGAGCTGCTGGGTGTGGACAGGTCCCCTCCTGGCTTCCACATGTCCTTCCCCCCCCAGCCTGTACCCCCATCGATGGAACATTTGTTTTCGGTGTTGAAATATAAGGTGAGACCTGCTGGAATTTAAGGACACACACAGGGACAAACAGCCAGAAACTGAAAATATCATATTTGCATTACCCAGATATTGCAAAGGCAAAAAATATTTTAATATAGTGCCCTTCCCTTCTACTCCGAGAGAAAATCTTGTTTTAAATTATTGATAAAGCAACTCTTACTAAGGGTTCTAAGTATATTAGTATACTTATATTAGCTTATACTTATTATACTAGTGAGTATACTAAGTATTCTTATAATATAAGAATATTATATTATATTATATTTAATTTATTATATTTATTATATTTATTTATTTTATTTATTTTATTTATTTTATTATATTATCAGGCAGGCATTGGCAGAGTCCATTTGGAGCTACTGCACAAACACAGAAAATAAAGGAAGCAAAGTGCCCAAGTCTTTAAATGATGCTCTAGTGGTTCATCACATCCCCACGTGGGCTGTTCACACCACAGGAATATCCTCTACACCTGCCTTTTACTAAAGCAAAGGAGAGAAACCACAGCCTAAGGAAGGCAAAAGCAACTTTCAGCTTCAGGGCAGCACAAAAGAACCCAGGCTGGTGCTGCCATGACCCCAGCATCTCCTGTGCCTCTGTCCACACATTCCTATCCCTCCCCAGGGTTCACCTGATCCTGCTGTGAACTGAGAGGGAGGCCATCAGAAAAGCAATAAAATCAAATAAATGAAATAAAGGATCGTTTTCTCCCAGTTTGGCTTCCTGAGCAGGGACACTGCAGGGTCAGCCAGGCACCAGCACTGGGCTGTGGGGGCAGGACCAAGGCTGCTTGGGGAGGTCTAGACTTCCATGGACTGTCATCTTGAATCAGCAGCTGATCCCATTTGCCTCAGGGCCACTTCTGGCATCCAGGGGATCCTGTGGGCCATGGGAAGAGCTGCCAAAGCTTCTCCAGGAGGGTCAGAGAGCTGCTGGGAGCACTGGTGACTCCAAGAGAGCTGGTCAAGGCACAGCAGGGCTGGGAAGGGGCAGGGAAAGGAGCCTTTCTGCCAGAACTCACATCTCATCTGGAACCACCCTTCTCACCCCAGCCCTGTCTGGGGTCACACTTTTACCACTGGCTCAATGAGATTTTTTTTGGATTTTTTTTTTTTTTAATGAGGTGTGTGTCTCTTCTGGAGCAAACCAGGAAAGTTCCCAAGACCCAACACAGCCCTGAGAATGTTTCCTCCCATGCTGCTCAGAGAAATCTTGCATCAGGGGGTCTTGGTTGAGGGTTTTGCTCTGTTGTCCCCATCACCACAAAACTAAAGCATCGTCGAGAACCCTGGAAACCAGCTCTGACCACTTCCCTAAATCCCATCTTAGGGAACTTCTTCAAGAACTCAGGATGCTGAGCATTTCTTCAGCAAGATGGGTTAGTTTTTTTTTTTATGGGAAGGAGGAAAATTAAAAATTGCATCCCCTTTGCTGGCCCCCACCAGAAACCTGGCAAACTTGCACGGGCCTCGGGCCTGCTGGCGGCCAACACGGCGCCCTCCTAAAGCTCTGTGTTATCTCAGTCTTATTGCTCCTGCTTCTATAAAAATAACTGATTGGGGAGGGGGGCAGATTCAACTGTAAACAAAACATATTGGGCCCGGGCAGTTTTCTACATAACAAAGCATTGAATCACCCTCTGTCTGAATGGTGAAATCCCCAGTGATCCCACCACTGTCTCGGATCTCGCTGGAAGCAGCAGTGAAAGTGAGAGGAAGACACCAGGCATGAAAAAAAAAAAACCCACCATGGACTCTTGAGCTCAGTAATCAACATTATTCCTGTCTCTTTGATATCCTTCCAACTTCCCTTGCCATTGTAGTCCTGTAAAATGTCAAAAGCTGCTTGCCAGAGGCCTTTTGCTTTTAGCAATATTTCAAGCTGTGTCCATAAAAGGAAATCATTCCATTACAGATCTCAATTTCCTTCCATTCCTCACTTGGAATTCGTGATGGAACTGATGGAAGTTGTACCTGAGCACTGAAGGCACAGCTGGATCCACAGCCCTTTGAAGACGAGCTGAAGATATTTGTCTGGGGGTTGTAATCAAACAGATTCTGTCCTTGAGCAAGAATTCTACAATGAAACCCTGTTTCCACAAGCAGGAATTAGAATTTCACTTCAGGAGGGACAAAGTTTGATCCTTAACGTCCCAGACACATCCCCATTGCCAGGGTCTGGAAATAGAATGAGTTAGGAATCCACTGCACTGGTGTTAGTGGGGCTGAGAACTTCTTGTCCTTAAGAAAACTGTCAGCAGGCCAAGTACTGCCAAATTCCAGAGGGAAGCAAAGGCAACTGAACTGAGAAGAAGAAACTGTCTCCATCTGCTAATTTGAAAGTTAACTTCAGAAATATTTCAGCAGTGATGCCATGTACAGCCCTGGAAGTACAAAAAGAAATACATCATAAAAATGACCCAGGTTTGGTCATTATGCTGGTTGGGGTTTTGTTTTTTTTTAAGAGTGAATTCATTGGTTTCCCTAAGCTCTTTATTAATAAAACAAATGAGCTTAAAATATATATTGCCTTAAATAAATGTCATTGATCAGGTCAAATAAAAATATCACTTGGCCCAACAATGACAAATTTCCTGGCTGTGCTCCTGTAGGCTGAGAACTTGTTTCATTTAGGAACAAGGGTTGCTGGCAGTAGCTGGGATGGAAACTGCTTGCCAAATGTCTCCATAGGAAATTAAATAATTGACAATAGTCACTAACAGGAAAAAAGAAAATAATTGCTCTCTTCAGTGTAGAGACCCAACCATCCCAGGCTGGAATAGGAGCAGTGAGAGCAGAATGTTCACTGCCATTTGGTACCTGGGAGAGCAGAGAGGAGAAGCATCAGGAAGCTCTGCAATGGAAAACAGCAGTTTTCAGAGCATTTCTCATCTCAAACCCACTGGTAAAAGCTGATTCTGTTCGTGGAAGATGTGCTGAGTCAATAAAGAGGAGGAACTGACTCTTCTTCCCCACCTTTACTGGTCACAGAGCAAGGTCTGTGCAGCAGAGACTGGGCTTGGCTCTTGGTGGTCTGCTGGGCATCCTCTCCCAGCAGCAGAGCAAAAGATCCCACCCTGCACCCTCCTGATGCTGGTGGCACTTGCTGAGCAAGCTGAGGGAAGCTTTGCCACAGGTCTTATCCCCAGGCAATCCATTCTGGCAGCTGATCACTGTAAAAAATCTCATAAAATCAGTATCATAGAATCACAGACCAGTTTGGGTTAGAAGCTCACCCAGTTCCACCTCCCCCTGCTATGGGCAGGGGCACCTCCCACTAGAGCAGGGTGCTCAGAGCCCCATCCAGCCTGGATCTGAGCACACCCAGGGATGGAGCATCCACAGCTTCCCTGGGCAGCCTGTTCAGGATCTCACTAGTCTCACAGTTATTATTTTTTTCCTTATATCTGATCTAATTCTCCACTCTTTGAGTTGAAAATCATTACTCCTCATCCTCAGGCCACTGCTGAGAATAACCAAGGAACAGAATTCCTGGCTAAAGGTTAAGGCTTAAGTCAGGAAGGAATGGGAAAAATGGGCTTCTCTGGAGGTGGAAGACTTTTAGGGACCTTCCTTTGGGGGAAAAAAACAATCAAACAAGGTTTTTTTTCCTTTATTCTAGACATATCTGAGCAGGGAAGGAGAAATCCATGAATGAAGGGTTCTGGCTGCTTTAGCTGGATGGTTTGAATGGAAGGAGGTTTGTTTTTCTGTTTGCATCCTTGAAATAAAGCCAATATTTGTTGAGTGGCTGTGCTTAGACTAGAGAGTAACCAGCTGGTGTGTCAGAGAGAAAATCTCAGCCTGTCCCACCCCCTGGTTTGTCCTGGCTGTGTTCACCACTCCTCTGTCTGCCAGACCAGGACACATATTTGCTTTCCAAGCTCTACCTCCTGTTCATCAAAACGAAATCAACATTTAATTCCGTTTCCCAAACAGCTTTGAGAATTGTTTCTGAAAGCCTCAACGTTTATTTGTAAATAGCAATTAAAAAAAGGAGACAGAGTTGCCTTTGGAGTGCAGGCTCTAACACACTGCAAAACCAGTTGCCTGTCCAAAGATGAACTGGTTTCCACCACTTAAACTGCATCAAAAAAAAAAAAAAAAAATCACCTAAAGAACCATGAACACACAGGAGTCTGTAAAGCATAAACTAGCAACCCCCTGATTTGTATTTAAAGAGTAAAATTACAGAATTATCTTGTTGAATTGGCTGCTTTCTGGCCAGAATAATCACAGTTATTTAATTTTGGATATTTTGGTAATTTGATTTTTATTTAATTTTGGTAATTGGGGGGGGGGGGGGGAAGAAGAAGAAAAAAAAAGAAGACAAGTTTCTCACTCCTTTTAATTTTTCCTCTTCATTCTTTTATAAATCCCAGTAGACAGCCGTACATGAGGCATGATTTTACCATTTGTTTTACTCATAATCAATATGAAATTGCCTGGAAAATCCATGCATACACCTGGGGGACATATTCAGCTGTAAGAGGAGAGGACAGTGGCCATTATAGCATCATTTAAAATGATGGCAGGCATCATTTAAAGTGATGGGAATGGGGACAGAAAGAAAGGCAAAGAGTGCTTGGTGGAGAAATCTGGATTCATCTGCCTTAAAAAAAAATAAATCATACAAACAACGAAGAAACAGATGGGGTAGTAAATCTGAAACCCTAAGTTTTATCACTCATCTTAGACTCATCCCAAGATTCTTCAGCAAGATTGACCATATGACGGCCCAGAAAACATAAAAGTAAAATTATCAGCTGCTTTAAAGCATTTTTCTGAAGTGCAGAGAGCTGGGTGGGTGCTCACCTCTCGAGCAGTTGACTTACGCAAGATAAAAAGAGTGTAAATCCTAAAGATCAAAGGAAGCAGTTAGCTTGGGCTATCTGAAAATTAGCATGGTAACAGCTCCAGCGATAGCCACTCATTTCATCATCTCTCGGCATCGGGGTTAAGGAGCTGCCCGAAAAGCCAGTGGTGTGCAGAAGAGAACAGAAACGATCCCTGTTTGCAAGGGGAACGGCCACAGATCCTAGTTACCCCACTCGGGGGTCACCCCAGAGCTATTTTAACACGCACAGCCCCCACATAAAGCATATTTTAATATTTTCTGACAGAGAAAACACACAAATCTCCATCATTTTTCCTTACCTGGGGAGCAAGTAAATTCTGATTGATGGTTATTTCATTCTCAGGTTGTCAAGGAAGGTTAGAGGTGGAGAAGCAAGCTAACCCCACCAAAAGAAAACGTTGAAAGGCTGCAGAGCTCTCAGCCAGGGCAGCTTCACCACTGGGCACTGAAGGAACCAGAGATCGTTCCTGTGTGCCCTGTACAGCTGGTATTTATAAACGACTGAAAATCTACCCACAGACTTCTTGTTTCTGGGATTTTTTGCCTGGTTTCCCAGCTATTCTCCCTTTTTTCTACCCAGGAAAAAATCTACCATGGCTCAAAACCTGGTTAAAAATCTATTTGTCCAAGATTTATGGATATTTAATGTCCAGGATAGAACAACAGCTCCTAGCAGCCTATGCCAGCACTGAAGATGATGATGATGATGAAGACAGGGATAAAATGAACAGCAGAATGCAACAGGTCCTACCTACAAGGTGTTACTGCTTCTTATCCTGGAGAGAGATAGGGCAAGAGCTGCCCAGCTGACCTGTGGCTCTTATCTCCTCCTCCCAGCTGACCTTGGTTGTTATCTCCTCCCAGGTGCCCATGGTTGCTACCACCCAAACCCAGTGTCAAGTCCTGCTCCTGCTCTGTTAAGTGCATATTTTCAGGACTGAGACAAACTACCAGATAAGAAAATAAAGACATAAATTATATTGCAAAGAAATGGCCCACAGAGCAATGTTTGAAAGGAGTATTATTTATGCTGCAATGTTGAGCACTCAGAAATTAGGAAACACCAGATTTATGGCTTGTGCAATCTTCATGGCTTGGCTACACAGGGAGACTGGAGATTTTTTTTTCAGCATAAACTGACTTCTGCCCACATGCAAAAGCCATTTCAAACTTTTCCAACAGAGGTCTAATCCATTTGATGCCACCTACCTTTGGATATGGCTTCTGTGAACCTACTTTGGAATAATGATTCCATTTCTGGCACTGTTCCCTGCTACACCATAAAGTAGAGTCCAGACCATCTGTTTATTTCTGTCTTCTCTAATTCTCCAAAACCAGTTTGCCTGGGTTTGACCTTTCTGCAACACCAGCCCACCAGACATGGACACACTTGAGGGACTAAGAGTGGCTCCACACACTCAGCATCCCACCCACCCTCAGGCTTTGTGCTGTTCCCACTGGGACCTGCTGCCCTCTGCACAGCCTGAACTCCTGATGGGGGTTGCTGGAATGAGAAAGCTCTGAAAGAGCTCTCAGAGAGCCAAGGGAGAAGAGGCAATGACCTTCCAGAGGGAGGAGAGCACTGACATGCTCACCAGGGAACTCTACAGCTCTCTGGGATTATGACCATCCACAGCCATGGCTGAACTTCTGAGCATGACTTCACACTTCTGTACCCCCTCTTCCATCAGAAGTCAGTGTCACCGTGTGGAGTCATCTTTAAAACCCAATTATTTTCTGCCTTCCACAGCTCAGGAGCCACCCAAAGCAGCTCACTTGTGTTTTCACCAAATAAATGTCACCCCAGTGCCTGCTAAAAGTTTTCAAAATGATACTGGGTTTACTTTAAAACTACTTTACTTTCAAACCAGTTGTGGTTTCAACTCCTGTGCATCTCATGGCTTTGTTTTAAATTCCTCAGACGAGCTAAAGAAAAAAACCCCAAACCCAACTTTTTCTTCATGCAGGCCACGGGTTGGAGTGTTGGACAATGTTCCTTTTTGTGTTTTGAGGTCAAAAGCTCAAGAATGAGTGGTTGCTGCTCCCCTCTGCAGCAGCAGATGGACCACAGGGTTCAGGGTATGTCAGAGAGCTAAGGCAGCACCAGGTTGTGAGTTCAAACCCAGACACCATTCCAAAATGTGTTGCCCTGTTAAATGGGAAATAAAGGACACCACAGATGCTTCTAATAATTCCAGTTTCAAGACAATTTTCCCTTCTTTGTCTTAAAGAGCTTTTGATGTATAGTCACAATATTGTCTCTCTCTCTGCTTTTAATAATTTTATATTACCTCAGCAATATAACTGTCCTGAAATGTACTGAACTTTAATCTTTTGAGAGATCAAACAGGAAGAAATATGATGGGATAGAGAGTGACTGACTTGGGGGCAATATTCTCTCCTCCTATAAAAGATAGCCCACAGCAAGATAGAAATTGCTTCTCAGATTCCACGGGCATCACATCTTTAAGGGAGGCTTTCAGGCCCATGGAGAGAGCAGACTGGGGGACACACACACACAAAAACACAGCACCATTGAGGACGTGGCCAAAAGAACACACACTCAGACCTCCAGGATGTGGTTTGGGGTGACTACACTGGGAGATCAGTCCCAGCACCCTCAGACCTCCTGGGTTCAGCCACACTCCACAAGTCTCACAGCCAAGGAGTGTTTTTGGCTACTG
This sequence comes from Ceyx cyanopectus, assembly GCA_013401355.1. Classification (NCBI taxonomy): domain Eukaryota; kingdom Metazoa; phylum Chordata; class Aves; order Coraciiformes; family Alcedinidae; genus Ceyx; species Ceyx cyanopectus. Next base: position 22,141 of record VYZU01034953.1, read on the forward strand.
GATTTTTTTTTTCCCCACCAGAGTAAATGTTCTGGCTCTGTCTCAAGCAAAATGTCTGGGACAAAGGGGCAGGGTTATGGACCATGAAGATATGGAGATGTCTGCAGAGGGGAGTTTAGGAATCAGATCTTTCAGACACAAAGGAGGTGCCTCCTCTCCAGAAGATGCCTGCTCTCCATTAGCTGAACCCAGTTGCCTCATTTTTCCACTGAGGTTCTCCAGCAGAAGCAGAACTGGGGGAAAATCAGCATTGTGTGGCTGCTCACTCCATCACTGACCACAGAATGAAGATGAATTCATATTCTAAAGAAATACAGGAAAGATGATGGGGTTTTTTCCTGCAATTTTTTTTTTTTTTTTTTAAGAAGGACCTTTATTTTTGATTTATTATAGTACTTTGGAAGAAAAGTCATGTTTTCTTTTGAACAGATGTGTTAACATGTCTCTCTTTGCTGCCTTGGGACCTGTACACACACCAGAACTGTTTGTGAACTCAGGCTGCAAGGTCAAAGTTCTCACAGATTGAAGCTTCAGGGGTTTCACCAAGCTCATTAAACCCCCCCAAGACTCTCCAGAAGGTAGAAAGCCCAGTCCAGGCACCACTAAAGCCAACACAAAGGCTCCTGTGGATTTCAGAGTGTTTTATGCCAAGCCATTAGGAACTAGAAGAATTCTTTCCACAAAAGCAGCTTTCCTATGAGATCACCACAAAATGCAACAGGTGGGCAGCCCTCTCTCCCCATGAGGTCATGAATTTCTAACCAATCTATGTCATTTATAACCAGTTATTGTATTGGGGAGGGAGGATGAGAAGGTTGTAGCTACCTTAGTGCTCTGATGGACCAAAAACCCATCAGGACATGGTGTGCAAGGAGAGAGGGTGGCTTAGCCCATCACCCTGTACCCAGTGGCTCCTGACTTGCAGTCCTGGCCCCACAGCTCCTCTTTTCAGCCTGGCCAACCCTGACCAAGCTCAGCCTAATGGTGAAAAAAACAGGTACCCTCTGGTCAAACGAGTCTGCTGGGTGAAGAGGGAAAGAGCAATGCTCAGACACACTGAAAAGAGTGAATTCTGCCAAGGAGCCAAATACCTGCTGAGAAACACAGTCACTGCAGCCAGCACGTGTTGAAGGTACAGATTGCATGGAATTGGATCCATAGGGACCAGCATGTGTTTGTACTTGAGGTGGTTCCTGAATCACCTGCCTCACCATCAGGAGTGGTTCGAGTTAGGTGCACACTTTAAAGTTCTCCTGGTGAATGCAGGTTATGGAATAGGATTGGAACAAGAAGCAAATGCCACGGAGTGATTTCCAAACCTGCAACCTTCTTGGATACCCTCCTTGGTGCAAAGCAAATAGCAGTTACCTTTGTAACCATTTCTCATGCTCTGGATAAACACATGCTGCTATTTCTGCGTTTCCCAGCGCAAGTGGTTGTCTGTTTCACCTTCTGCTTTCAATCCAGAGAATGCAGAAACCTGCTGTAATGGCTCCTCTGTGGGAACAAAGGATACAAACCTGCATTTCAGACTCGGCATTCGGGTCTTTAAATCAGCAAATATTTATCCTCTCCTACAGCAATATAAGCTAACCTGGAGGGAATGAGATTCTCCAGATCGAGGGCTTACTAAACACTGTTGGTTCAGTTTTATTTCCAAGCCTCTAGAGCTTCCCAATCCACTTCCAGCAGGCTTGGCTGGGCTCTCTCTTGGAAGGCAGAAGGGATGATGGTTCTCACACGTAGCATTAGGAATCTGGAAAATTCCCTCTTCCTCAGTTTGCCACAAAAATCACTTTCATCCATACGCCTGCCTTCCCACCTGAGGAGCCTTTCCTTAATTGCTGGCAACACTGCTTTTCCACATTATCTAATGCTTTTGCAGATTTGGTTTCCTCCCCTCTAATCTCTCCCTGCTGAATTCCTGCCTCTGCAACATCACTGGCTGTTCCCCCAGCATCATTTGGGAGCCAGACGGTGATTTCAGGTTCACAAACTTCACCCGTAGACAGAAGGGTGGGAAAAGGTCCTCGGAAGAGTTCTCAGGTGTGCTGCTCAGAGCTGGCTTACATCTAAAAATCACCTCATGGCCTCCTCTGACTCTGAAACTGAGCTGTGAGGGGTTGAGCTGCACCACACCTGCTGTACACCAAGCCACACAGCATCTGGGGGGCTGTTTCATGGCTCCTGTTGCTGCTCCATTCAGTGTCTGCTCACTGCTCTCCTCCTGGCACAGCTACAGCTACCCAGGGAGCCTGTGGAAGTCAAGAGAGCCTCCTGAAGACACTTCCATCTTCTTCATGTGTGCCCTCAGTGGAGGCTGTGGCTTGATGGAGATGAGAAAACACTTTGATTCCACTTGCTGAGCTGCAAGAGAGGGGCTGGAAGGATGGAGCTGAGTGGCACTGGTGAGATCCCAGCCAAGACTGTGCTGTTCTCACAGGGGAGTGAACACCATCCTGCTGCTCCTGTGCCCTGCAAATATCTGCACTCAAATATCCATTTATGCCTCTATTCCCTGAGTAATCTGCCTGAAAATATTTGCAGAACTCTCATGTCCCACTCAGCAGACTCCAGACCTGAGCTGAGCCAGCAGGTTTCATGAAACTCTTCCAATTATCTTACACCAACATGGAGAAAATACTGATGGGTTTATGTTAAAACAATGTTTTAATAAACAGCAGCATAAAATAATCAGTGTTTAATATCATCTCTGGCACGTGAAATACAAAAAATGCACGTATCTTAATTATAAAATAGCCTTTGTTATTACATTGTCATGCTCGCCTAATTGAAATGCCCATAATTAATAAATGAATCATCAAGTAATACAGTGATTAAAAGCATGCAGTGAAAACAAAAGAAAAGTATTGGTATAAGGTAGTGGCTGAATATCACCATAATATATTTCAAGAACATCTACATCAGGTTAAAAAGAAACAAGACCGAGATATAAAATGCAGAGATGTATTTTCACTTCTGCTGTACAAAACATTATCACACTTCTGTGCAAAAAAAAGAGAAGATAAAAAATAAAATCATATTATACAACATTGTCAACCGAGCAAAAGATCGTGTCCGTTGTACAATAAAAAAAAAACATCATTCAGTACAAAAAAAAAAGTCTGTGAGAAACTGCAATGTACACAGCACTTCTGTGACTCATTAAAGTGGTTTCAAATGAGGACTCGAGGTTGCTCGTACCTGAATGAACTGCTGGTGACTGTCAGGGTTCTAAGTGGAAAAGTTGAGGCTAATTGACATGATGAGAACTGACAGAACTGCTATCGATGGATTTGCTGCCTAATGGAATGTGAGTTACCCTTTACACTTGTTTTTTTTTGTTTTTTTTTCAGGGTTCCTGGAGTCGTAAGTCACTGAAATTACACATTGATCTGAAACAATAAATATTCCTGGGAGAAAAAAAAATAATAATAAATGATTGTCAAATATAAAATGGTGGTTTGGAGCCTTGCCATTAAACAGTTGCATAGCAACAAAAGGATATAAAATTTCTGCTTTAACTACTAAGATTATGAAACGTTATCTTCGAATAAGTTGATTCAGGTCCTGAAATTAAAAGACTTTAATTTCATTTCCTTTAAGGCAATTTCTTGGAACTCCAGCCATCTTTAGCAGCCAACAGCAGATGATTTTTGTAGACTGCAACTTGATAACTCAAGCCAGCGTGCTGTCATATAAATGACTTTTTTTTTTTT
>VYZU01034954.1:0-29908 GCA_013401355.1 Ceyx cyanopectus
AAAATCTTAAAAGAAAGAAGTTAGATAAATAATCTGAAAAAGATAATTAGTACAGGTTTGTTTATCATTACCACAGCTAATTAAGCCCAAATGATATATAAAGCATACCATAATCTTGATGAACAAATAGGCATGGAGTATTTCAGAATCACAGAATCACAGAATCAACACATCTGTAGCCAACATGTTTCTAATGACTTTGCATATGTCAAGATTATTTCTCTTTTCATTCTTCTCAAACAGTAATAACTACAAATGTATCAGTACAGGCTGGGGGCTGATGTATTGGAGAGCAGCTCTGGGGAAAGAGACCTGGTGATCCTGGTGGACAGGAGGATGGCCATGAGCCCACAATGTGCCCTTGCGTCCAGGAGGGCCGATGGCATCCTGGAGTGCATTGGGAGAGGTGTGGCCAGAGGGACAGGGGAGGTTCTCTTCCCCCTCTGCTATCCACTGGTGAGACCCCACCTCAAGTACTGTGTACAGTTTTGGACACCCCAATTAAAAAAACACAGAGATTTACTGGAGAGAGTCCAGCACAGGGCCAGAAGGATGATTAAGGGAGAGAAGCATCTCCCTTGTGAGGAGAGGCTGAGAGAGCTGGGGCTCTTTAGCCTGGAGGAGACTGAGAGGGGACCTCATTAATGCCTATAAATATGTTAAGGGTGAGTGTAGGCAGGATGGAGCCAGACTCTTCTCAATGTCATCCAATGACAGGACAAGAGGCAACGGGTGCAAGTTGGAGCACAAGAGGTTTAGGGTCAACACAAGGAAGAACTTCTTCTCAGTGAGGGTGACAGAGCTCTGGAACGGGCTGCTCAGGGGGGTTGTGGAGTCTCCATCTCTGGAGACACTTAAGACCTGCCTGAATCTGTTCCTGGTTGACTTGGTCTAGTTGATCCTGCTCTGGCAGGAGGGCTGGACTAGGTGATCTTCTAGGTCCCTTCCAACCCCTAACATTCTGTGATCTGTGATTCTGTGAGGAGCATCTCCAAATGTTCTTAGCCAGATGACATAGCTAACTATACCACACTAAAGTTATTCCACTAGAAGTATGGTCTATATCCCCTTTATTCCTCAGCTTTGTCTTGGCACTAAAGAAATAAGGTGTACCAAAGCCTCATATGATGCTTGCATTGCTCTTGTAGACTTCTTGCTGCAAGGGGAAGATGGGCTTTGTAGGCAATGCCAAGGCCTAGGCTGCTTTTGGAGTTATGTCCCTCAAAGGGTAGATGAAGCACAGATTGTTTTCTGAAGCTTTCTGCAGGGATGGTGCACTTGGGTGCCTCTAAAAGTACAGGACTGTCCCAAAACTTTCTCCAGTTGTTCCAGTGCAGCCGTGAAGAACCAGCTCCAGATTAACAGGCTGGACAGTGAGTAAATGTGACCTCAAAGCCATTGATAAAGCACAAGTGGCTGCTAAGTTCATGCTTGTCCTGCTTTGCCATCACAGAGCTGCTTAATGAAGGAAGAGAGTAAAGCATGGACATCATGTGTCACTTCCATGTTAATCTCATGCTGTTCTTCCAAAAGGCCTTCAGCTATTGTTTCATGAAGTGTGTGTACTAGCATTGTAGACCAGTCTGTCCAGAAGCTATATTAGTTACCTCTCACTTCAGGGCTGACATGTGGTTACAGCTGATTCAGTATTTGTGTTGTAAGCCATTTTGTGGGACTGCCAGCAGAGTTACTCCTCTCCAACTTGATAAAATGTTGGCTCCCTTTTTTTTTTCCTTAAAGAGATAATGCAGCTGTTTATTCTGTCTTCTGGAACATAACCAATCTTCTAAGGTTTGAGAAAACCTGATGAAATAAAAAGCTTTGCATTGTAATATCTCTGATGAAAAGCTATTAAGCTTCAGTGATTAATCATTTTGTAACTTTTTGACTTAAGCATCACTGGACTGTTTTGTGCTGGATTTATTTTTGGATCACTTGTAATTCACAACTGAGTAGGGTTTGGTTCATTAAATTGCGAAAGTTTTCAAGCCAATGCTTACATTGTCCATCAATATCTTGGCAGAATTATCCATGATTCTCCTTAATTGTGGGAAGCGGTGAGAATGGGCATCCAATTAGGGCATTCATTGTCTCAAACATCCATTCCTGTTTACGCTTCTTGGAAGCTTTCTCAATGTGCTGTGTTGTACTGGCCTGAGAATCACACTGGTCCTGACCTACTTGGCCTGTTAATCTCACTCATCCTCTGTTTGTCCCTTTGTCAGAATTTTGTAGGCTGGGATTCTGGGACAAAATATGTAGATGTCTTTGTCTTTTGGATATTCCTTGAAATACCAAGCTTATGGGCTCTCTGAAGCCAATGGAGCTTAATAGGTGAGTGAAAAACCAAGCCTCTTGCAGTTACTTCTCATGAGAGAAAATTCTACCTCACTAGGTGTCACGACCTGGTAAAGGATACGTGGCAATTTTTCCTGAAAGGCTTAAAGGTGATCCCCAAATGGTGAAATTAAGACACAAACGAGGTCAAATGCCACATGCACGACGAAGTTTTATTACAGTAGCAAAACAGAGTTTCTAGAGCAGACAGGACAGTAGGGAAAAATAGAAACAGAAAAGAAAGGAGAAAACAGAGTACAAGTGATAGAATAGTCACCACCACAGTCCAGTGACGACCACAGTGGGGAAGAGAGCTTCTTTCTTCCTTTCCCAGGGAAATGCTGCTTCAACTCCATTCATCATAAAGCAGATTTTATACAGTTTTTCCACTACACCCCCCTTCCTCCCCCTGTACAGGTGAGAAATCCCTTCTCCTCCTTCCAGATAAGGGAGGGGTGTAGTTAGCACAGTACTTAGTTTGGCTAATTGGAGAGATCAGCCATTGTAAATCAACAGACAGCCGCAGGGTTCATTTATCGGAAAAGACCTTTATCTTCACCAAATATCAGAGCACTCTCAACTCTCAGCTGGCTTCAGACCTCTTCCCATCTCCAATCTCAGGCACACCCACCTCAGGGCGTGATGTTGAAATATTTCTTTAGCCTTGCAGATACCTTGATTGTCTTAACGACTTAGATTGTTTGAGTCAAAACACTATATGACCTGGTTTTTTTTTTAGGTATTTATGGAGCACCCTGAGCACTGCACTGTAGAGATTATTTTATGGCTTATAATGCAGAGGCTACTTTGTCTTGGGTTTTTTTTGGTTTTTTTTGGTTTTTTTTTTTCCTTCCCCCCCAAATGTTGAATAACATCTTGGGTAAAATGTCTTTGCACAGACTGCAGGGAACTCTGAGGACCCTTAGGAACCATCAATCATTGATCGCTCACAGCAACCAAACAGGCTGGTGGCTAGAAAAGCATCTCACACCACAAGGTCACTAGCATCTAGGGATGGATGTAAACCTCCTCTCTACATGACTGCCCATCCCAAGGAAGGAGTGGGGTTGACTGGGCCGGTCCTCTCACCACTTCTGTAGTTGAATGTCCTGGCACTGGTATGCCTGCTTTTAAGAGGTACATTGCTGTCATGGCATCTTGGCTCCTCTCAGGACAGGGCTGGGGAGCTCCTTCTGCCTCATTCACATTTGCCAATGTTCAAATCTTACCACAGGTGTCCAGACTGCTTATTCACACCTTAAAAAGATTCAAGAGTATTTATTCCATTAATAGTGATTAGCCCTGTGCTATTTTTTGGGCACCTAGTGAAATCACCACAGGCTGGCACTGCAATAGTAAGAAGTGCTGTTAAATGGCAGGACCTTGAGGCTCCTCCCTGGAGACCATTTGAATGACTGTGGCAGGAGCATAGGCATAGACCCTCATGGCAGAGCAACACATTGGAAAAAGTAGGTTTGACAGCACCTTTGCTTTTCATCTGGTGTTTTTGGGGTATTTTGTTGGTGTGAAACAGCCAACATATGCTCAGACTGGGTCTTGGCCCTGTACAAATGAAGCCAGATTTGACTGAACAATGAAAAGCCAACTATCTACCTAGAACCTTGCATTTGAAAAGGTGACCATAGCATTCCTGTGTGTAGCTCTGTAAATGTTTTAAAAATACATCCCTTTGAAATGTCCTTCTTAAGTACAGCAAGAATCCTATAGTTAAGGGATCTTGGTTTAGTGGAGGAGGGTTGATTAGAAATAATAATAAATTCTCTAGAATATGTGGCCATGCCACATTCAATCTGGTAAACCTCTTATGTCTCGCAACCCGATCATGAATTTTCTGTGTCAGTGGGTATGTAATCACTCTTAATACAATGATTTACAGTTTGTGTGCAGACAACAGATAGATACACTCAAATTAGGAAGGACTATCCAGAAAATGTTATATTTCTAGTTAAATAACATTCCAACATTGTAGGTGCGGTGAGGCTAAAATCTATTAGAAGTCAGGAAAATGTAGCAGTAATTTTCATCTGAAAATCTGTATCATTAAGGAATTGTCCAAGATTAGACCCCTACAAGCATTAGCTTGTGAACACTGGGGGGAAAAAAAAAAAAGAGCAACAGCTTTAAGCATTAATGTGGTTAATCCCACAGCGTAGCACTTGGTTAGAGTCAGGATTTGGAATTATAGCTCAAATGGTGATATTTCAAGGGGAAGGTCAGTTTGAATCAGTGATAATACTTTACATTTTTACAGTGCCTTCTGAATAAGAACCTCAGAGGGGTTTATAGACATTAGTGAATTAAGGTTCTCAGATCTCTGCCAAGACTGCAGTTTTATCCTTGTTGTACAGAGGGGCAAAACAGAGTAATGAAGAATTTAAGTGTCCCTGCTGTAGCAGCTAAAGGTGGTGCTGTGCACGGTGCTCCTGGATCAGTACAGCTCTGCAAGGACACATTGGCACGATTGTGGGGTGCCACTGGTGGCAGCAGGGATATGGTGAAGGGCAATCTCAGGATGATGAGTTTGGCTCTGACGTTTTGTGGCTAAGAGTTAGCAATTTCTTTCATATTTGTACCTTGGGATATGTTTTATTGCAGTTCCTCAACATGGGTTTCTTACGGCACTTCTCTTTCACAGTGGCTGAGCTGTTTCATGCTGCTCTATGTCCTAGGAGAGCCTGCTTCTCCTCTCTTCAGCAATACTTTCTAAAAGAGATCTTTAACTGTTGGAATTCAGTAGGAGACAAGTTTTTGTGCTTTTTAAAATTTTTAAAATTTTTTTTTTTTTTGGGGGGGGTTAGGGGCAGGGAGGAATAGAATTCTGAGCTGGACAGGAGTGCTGTTCTTATACAGCAGAAGGCAGGGATAGGAATTGAGGATACTGACAAGCACATGCCTGGGAGTTCCATATTTAATTTTTGATATAGTTTCCAGTGCCTTACAACACAACTTATTGCTCAGAGCAAGATTCAGTTGAAATCAATTGCTAATTTAATTTATGTCTAACATAATAAATCCCAACTACTCAAACCATATTGATATGAATAATTTATATTCACATAGATCTAGTTTATCCTGTTCTGGTGGGAGGGGTTGGACTAGATGATCTTCTAGGTCCCTTCTAACCCCTGTGATTCTGTGATATTACAGTGAACATAATTGTTAGATTCAATACAGCCAGTACAACAAGGGGAGTGATGGTGCCCCTGTACTTGCTACAGGTGAGGCCACACCTCAAGTGCTGTGTTCAGTTCTGGGCCCCTCACTACATGAAAGGCATTGAGGTGATGGATTGGAGAAGGATAACAAAGCTGTTGAAGGGTCTCCTCATATGTCTGGTGAGGAGAGGCTGAATGAACTGGGGTTATTTAGTCTGGAGAAAGGTAGGCTCAGGGGTGACCTTATCACTCTCTACAGCTACCTCACAGGAGACTGTAGTGAGATAGATGTCAATCTCTTCTCTCAAGTAAGAAGTGACAGGACAAGAGGAAGTGGTTTCAAGATCCACCAGGGGAGGTTTAGTTTAGATAGTAGGAAAAGTTTATTCTCTGAAAGAGTTGGAACAAGCTACCCAGGAAAGTGGTGGAGTCACCATCACTGAAGCTATTTAAAACACATATAGATGAGGTGCTTAGTGGTTTAGTAGCAGACTTGGCAGTGTTTGGTTTACAGTTGGACTTGCTGATCTTAAAGGTCTTTTCCAATGTAAATGATTCTGTGAAATTCTTACGACAATTGGGACTAATAGAATATGTTAACCTTTATTAATTTCAGCTTGACACCACGTTAGACTGTGAATAAATGTATAAGTGCCTAGAAGAGTCTCATAATTAAGTAGGTATTGTGACTCCTTTGGCCTGTTGGATGAGTTACTCATCCAGTGTCCTTTCTTTACAAAGCAGCATCTGAGGCAAACCAATAAAGTTCTGTGAAATGTGAACAGGGTGTTCTATTCTTTGTTGTTCCTCTGCCTATACAAACAGTGTTCTGGACAGTTTGTGTGTATGCTATTGAGATTCAATTACACGTGTTATCTCCCATAAAAAATTTCATCTCTGCCTCCTTCCTCCCCTACTCTTGCCACAACCTTGAATGAAGGAAGAGCTGTGAGCTTCCAGTCTCTGGGATACTTAATTATATGCAAATCCTAAAAATTTCTGTGTGCTAAAAAGATATTGTCCAGCATTGCACATAGGAATTGTGACAGCACATCTACCTAAGTTTGACTATTNACTTGGTTAGAGTCAGGATTTGGAATTATAGCTCAAATGGTGATATTTCAAGGGGAAGGTCAGTTTGAATCAGTGATAATACTTTACATTTTTACAGTGCCTTCTGAATAAGAACCTCAGAGGGGTTTATAGACATTAGTGAATTAAGGTTCTCAGATCTCTGCCAAGACTGCAGTTTTATCCTTGTTGTACAGAGGGGCAAAACAGAGTAATGAAGAATTTAAGTGTCCCTGCTGTAGCAGCTAAAGGTGGTGCTGTGCACGGTGCTCCTGGATCAGTACAGCTCTGCAAGGACACATTGGCACGATTGTGGGGTGCCACTGGTGGCAGCAGGGATATGGTGAAGGGCAATCTCAGGATGATGAGTTTGGCTCTGACGTTTTGTGGCTAAGAGTTAGCAATTTCTTTCATATTTGTACCTTGGGATATGTTTTATTGCAGTTCCTCAACATGGGTTTCTTACGGCACTTCTCTTTCACAGTGGCTGAGCTGTTTCATGCTGCTCTATGTCCTAGGAGAGCCTGCTTCTCCTCTCTTCAGCAATACTTTCTAAAAGAGATCTTTAACTGTTGGAATTCAGTAGGAGACAAGTTTTTGTGCTTTTTAAAATTTTTAAAATTTTTTTTTTTTTTGGGGGGGGTTAGGGGCAGGGAGGAATAGAATTCTGAGCTGGACAGGAGTGCTGTTCTTATACAGCAGAAGGCAGGGATAGGAATTGAGGATACTGACAAGCACATGCCTGGGAGTTCCATATTTAATTTTTGATATAGTTTCCAGTGCCTTACAACACAACTTATTGCTCAGAGCAAGATTCAGTTGAAATCAATTGCTAATTTAATTTATGTCTAACATAATAAATCCCAACTACTCAAACCATATTGATATGAATAATTTATATTCACATAGATCTAGTTTATCCTGTTCTGGTGGGAGGGGTTGGACTAGATGATCTTCTAGGTCCCTTCTAACCCCTGTGATTCTGTGATATTACAGTGAACATAATTGTTAGATTCAATACAGCCAGTACAACAAGGGGAGTGATGGTGCCCCTGTACTTGCTACAGGTGAGGCCACACCTCAAGTGCTGTGTTCAGTTCTGGGCCCCTCACTACATGAAAGGCATTGAGGTGATGGATTGGAGAAGGATAACAAAGCTGTTGAAGGGTCTCCTCATATGTCTGGTGAGGAGAGGCTGAATGAACTGGGGTTATTTAGTCTGGAGAAAGGTAGGCTCAGGGGTGACCTTATCACTCTCTACAGCTACCTCACAGGAGACTGTAGTGAGATAGATGTCAATCTCTTCTCTCAAGTAAGAAGTGACAGGACAAGAGGAAGTGGTTTCAAGATCCACCAGGGGAGGTTTAGTTTAGATAGTAGGAAAAGTTTATTCTCTGAAAGAGTTGGAACAAGCTACCCAGGAAAGTGGTGGAGTCACCATCACTGAAGCTATTTAAAACACATATAGATGAGGTGCTTAGTGGTTTAGTAGCAGACTTGGCAGTGTTTGGTTTACAGTTGGACTTGCTGATCTTAAAGGTCTTTTCCAATGTAAATGATTCTGTGAAATTCTTACGACAATTGGGACTAATAGAATATGTTAACCTTTATTAATTTCAGCTTGACACCACGTTAGACTGTGAATAAATGTATAAGTGCCTAGAAGAGTCTCATAATTAAGTAGGTATTGTGACTCCTTTGGCCTGTTGGATGAGTTACTCATCCAGTGTCCTTTCTTTACAAAGCAGCATCTGAGGCAAACCAATAAAGTTCTGTGAAATGTGAACAGGGTGTTCTATTCTTTGTTGTTCCTCTGCCTATACAAACAGTGTTCTGGACAGTTTGTGTGTATGCTATTGAGATTCAATTACACGTGTTATCTCCCATAAAAAATTTCATCTCTGCCTCCTTCCTCCCCTACTCTTGCCACAACCTTGAATGAAGGAAGAGCTGTGAGCTTCCAGTCTCTGGGATACTTAATTATATGCAAATCCTAAAAATTTCTGTGTGCTAAAAAGATATTGTCCAGCATTGCACATAGGAATTGTGACAGCACATCTACCTAAGTTTGACTATTTGGCCACTTATTGCAGAACAGAAAGCCTGAAAACACATTGTCTTTGGCAGCGAAGAGGGGGAAAAAAAAAAAAAGGAAAAAGGAATAGGTAAGAGGGAGCACAAGGGATTCATGTCCTCTAAATGCTTTGCAAATAGATTTAGAGGGTAGGGAAGGGAAGGACTGGTTTGCTGGAATTGGCCACTTATTGCAGAACAGAAAGCCTGAAAACACATTGTCTTTGGCAGCGAAGAGGGGGAAAAAAAAAAAAAAGGAAAAAGGAATTGGTAAGAGGGAGCACAAGGGATTCATGTCCTCTAAATGCTTTGCAAATAGATTTAGAGGGTAGGGAAGGGAAGGACTGGTTTGCTGGAAGCTGGGCCCCTGTGATAGAGCTCTCTCCTAATGACTAGAGTTTAAGCTCATGCAGCCCCATGGAAAGATTTTTAAACCCCATGTGCCATGTACTAAGGGACTTTGATTAAGGAATTTAATGCGTCTTGTTTACTCTGAGGAATGTAATCCCTGGCACTGAACAACTGAAAGACATTTGTTAACTACAAACATATTTTTAAGTCAAAGTCTTAATGTTCATTAAAATAATAAAAANTACAGCTCTGCAAGGACACATTGGCACGATTGTGGGGTGCCACTGGTGGCAGCAGGGATATGGTGAAGGGCAATCTCAGGATGATGAGTTTGGCTCTGACGTTTTGTGGCTAAGAGTTAGCAATTTCTTTCATATTTGTACCTTGGGATATGTTTTATTGCAGTTCCTCAACATGGGTTTCTTACGGCACTTCTCTTTCACAGTGGCTGAGCTGTTTCATGCTGCTCTATGTCCTAGGAGAGCCTGCTTCTCCTCTCTTCAGCAATACTTTCTAAAAGAGATCTTTAACTGTTGGAATTCAGTAGGAGACAAGTTTTTGTGCTTTTTAAAATTTTTAAAATTTTTTTTTTTTTTTGGGGGGGGTTAGGGGCAGGGAGGAATAGAATTCTGAGCTGGACAGGAGTGCTGTTCTTATACAGCAGAAGGCAGGGATAGGAATTGAGGATACTGACAAGCACATGCCTGGGAGTTCCATATTTAATTTTTGATATAGTTTCCAGTGCCTTACAACACAACTTATTGCTCAGAGCAAGATTCAGTTGAAATCAATTGCTAATTTAATTTATGTCTAACATAATAAATCCCAACTACTCAAACCATATTGATATGAATAATTTATATTCACATAGATCTAGTTTATCCTGTTCTGGTGGGAGGGGTTGGACTAGATGATCTTCTAGGTCCCTTCTAACCCCTGTGATTCTGTGATATTACAGTGAACATAATTGTTAGATTCAATACAGCCAGTACAACAAGGGGAGTGATGGTGCCCCTGTACTTGCTACAGGTGAGGCCACACCTCAAGTGCTGTGTTCAGTTCTGGGCCCCTCACTACATGAAAGGCATTGAGGTGATGGATTGGAGAAGGATAACAAAGCTGTTGAAGGGTCTCCTCATATGTCTGGTGAGGAGAGGCTGAATGAACTGGGGTTATTTAGTCTGGAGAAAGGTAGGCTCAGGGGTGACCTTATCACTCTCTACAGCTACCTCACAGGAGACTGTAGTGAGATAGATGTCAATCTCTTCTCTCAAGTAAGAAGTGACAGGACAAGAGGAAGTGGTTTCAAGATCCACCAGGGGAGGTTTAGTTTAGATAGTAGGAAAAGTTTATTCTCTGAAAGAGTTGGAACAAGCTACCCAGGAAAGTGGTGGAGTCACCATCACTGAAGCTATTTAAAACACATATAGATGAGGTGCTTAGTGGTTTAGTAGCAGACTTGGCAGTGTTTGGTTTACAGTTGGACTTGCTGATCTTAAAGGTCTTTTCCAATGTAAATGATTCTGTGAAATTCTTACGACAATTGGGACTAATAGAATATGTTAACCTTTATTAATTTCAGCTTGACACCACGTTAGACTGTGAATAAATGTATAAGTGCCTAGAAGAGTCTCATAATTAAGTAGGTATTGTGACTCCTTTGGCCTGTTGGATGAGTTACTCATCCAGTGTCCTTTCTTTACAAAGCAGCATCTGAGGCAAACCAATAAAGTTCTGTGAAATGTGAACAGGGTGTTCTATTCTTTGTTGTTCCTCTGCCTATACAAACAGTGTTCTGGACAGTTTGTGTGTATGCTATTGAGATTCAATTACACGTGTTATCTCCCATAAAAAATTTCATCTCTGCCTCCTTCCTCCCCTACTCTTGCCACAACCTTGAATGAAGGAAGAGCTGTGAGCTTCCAGTCTCTGGGATACTTAATTATATGCAAATCCTAAAAATTTCTGTGTGCTAAAAAGATATTGTCCAGCATTGCACATAGGAATTGTGACAGCACATCTACCTAAGTTTGACTATTTGGCCACTTATTGCAGAACAGAAAGCCTGAAAACACATTGTCTTTGGCAGCGAAGAGGGGGAAAAAAAAAAAAAAGGAAAAAGGAATAGGTAAGAGGGAGCACAAGGGATTCATGTCCTCTAAATGCTTTGCAAATAGATTTAGAGGGTAGGGAAGGGAAGGACTGGTTTGCTGGAAGCTGGGCCCCTGTGATAGAGCTCTCTCCTAATGACTAGAGTTTAAGCTCATGCAGCCCCATGGAAAGATTTTTAAACCCCATGTGCCATGTACTAAGGGACTTTGATTAAGGAATTTAATGCGTCTTGTTTACTCTGAGGAATGTAATCCCTGGCACTGAACAACTGAAAGACATTTGTTAACTACAAACATATTTTTAAGTCAAAGTCTTAATGTTCATTAAAATAATAAAAAAAGGTAACAACAACAAAAAAAACGCTGAAGAAAATAAGGCCCTTAGCTTTGCTACCTAGAAAATGAAAGCTGGGAGTCCACTTATCTTGATTTACTTGATGAACTGAATTTATACTGTAAGAAAGCCCTGATTTCCATCTTGCACATTGGACTTTATCTGCTTAGACTTGTCTTTTCCCTAATTTAAAGAGGTTTTCATAACACTTTCCAATATGTACTGTTGCTTCTCTTATTTTAAATAACAAGGTGGGACATGATTGTCATTCATCACAGGCACATTTTATAGGCCAAAGTATTAAGGGATTTCCCAATAATAATAGAATAGTAATAGAAGTTTAACTATGATGTAAATACTTCAGGAGCTGGGGAAATGTTCTCCTTGCAGAGTGTTAAAAAAATTAGAAAAGAAGATATATGTTTATTTATTTCTGGATTCTTTTCACTGTCCCAGACATACATAAGCAGCAATATTTTGTGGCAGTTGCTTGTATTCTACAACGGTGAGTAATAAGCCCCCAAGAAAATTATTTGTTAAATGGAAGGCTAAACTTGTAAAGGAAATAATGTTACTTTCAAGGTTCTCAGGGGATATTAGAAACAATGAAGGGTAAAACAAATATTAGAATTGCATTATAAAAAGTACTTGACATTTTTTATCTCTAGCAGCCTAAACAGTATTACTGCAAAATGCTGTGATGTTATTCTATTGGCAAGAATACAAGAGGGAGCAAGCCTAGGAGATGCTAGCTATTCATTTTATTGAGAAGTCAAAGAACAGAAAAAAATGAATAGGTAAATTGTAGTAAGAGCTGAAGAGACAGCACTTCATTTAGTTATTAAAGCCCATTTAATAGTGGAACTTTAATAATTAAAGTGAGTCAAGTGAGTCACCCTGTAGCCAGCAAGAAGACAGTGCCACTGCATGTAGTTTATGTAAGTCTTCATGGATATGCCAGGCTCTTTGCTTAGATTTGGCCACAGAGAAGATGGAAGCTTCCTACTTGTGGCTGTGCTAACATTATTTCTTCTTTTTCTCTGTTTCTGCAAGTTCTCTGCCTCAGCATCTCATTCATTCAGGAGCTTCTACAAGGTCAGCACCATGTGAGCAAAAACCATTTAAAACCAATGCTGCTGATGAGTAGGAGCAGAGAGCAATATGGTGGTGTCCTTCCATAGTTTAAACAAAGGTTGTTAAAATAAGGGCTCGTGTATTTGTACTGACACAAACAGCTGTGCTTCTTTAAGGACTATCATTCCTTGGTGAAAGAGGGGATTTCACTCTATCCTCCTCTGTTCACAAACTAACACTGGTGTCTTTATTGTAATTCAGTCTTTACAACTAGTTTCAGGCCTTGGAGTAAGGTGAGCAGGCAACGGATAACACTGGGTTCTGTAGAGTTGGGGTTTTTTGGTTTGATTTTTTTTGTGGGGGTGGCAGGGAGTTGTCAGGTTGGTTTGGTTTTGGTTTGTTGGTGGTTGTTGTTGTTTGTTTGTTGGGGTGTGTGTGTGTATGTGTGGTTTGTTTTTGTTTTCCTTTTTTTAAAAAACCTTTAGTTATCAGTACCTTCCTTTCATAATCCAGAGCTGGTAAGGTGGTAAGTGAAGTAAGACAGATGTCAGTTAATTCCTTTGCTGAGACACAGTTTGATGCCGTGTTTTTGGCATGAAGAGCAAGGGTTTACCCCAGAGCAATCAAGGTAGGAGCAAGGCAGAAGTGAGCAGGCTGTAGAAAGCAGGCTGTCCTCATCTCCATACCCCTTCCACTGGTTAGAAGTGGCAGGCTGGGTGTGTGGCAGGGGTGACTGCACGCTGAGAGAAGCAGTGAAATCACTTCCCAAAGTCAGGGAGAGCAGGGTAGAAAACTGACTTGCTGAGTGGCAATCTGCTTTTGGCAGGAAAGAGATCCACAGTACCTCTTGCTCAGAGCAGCTTGTACTGTTACCTTTTAGCCCTTTGCTGGTGGTTGACAGAGGTTGTTCTGTCACACTGCAACACAGGGACATCAGAACACAACTTCCTTTAACATTGCATCCAGAAGTTTAAAAGTAGAAGGCAGATGCAAGGATGCCATAAATAATTAATAGCTCATGATAGAAAATATATCTATTGTATAAGACTATGTGAAAGGATTTTATTCTACAGGTGTCTGCACAGTACTGGAGGCTTGTTTCTATCTTTTCCACAGGAGGTGTCCTGGCTTTCAGGGCAAGTCATTAATGCTGAATTTCCACTGCAGTTTTAGCACAATGGAGGACTAATACATATTTAGACCTACTGCAAAACTGTGTACTTAACATATACATGACCACAGTTTCCTTCTTTGAAGTTTCCTTCTTGAACTGATTTGTTACTGCTGTTACTAGCTGGCCTTTTTTTAGTTATTATATCAGTTTCTTTGTTGATTTGTCTACAAATGGCTTGGTAATTTATTTTGGATGTAGTATTATTTTTGCATTATGCTTTGGGTCAAATACTGCTTGATGATGAACTGCTTACTGTTGGATGCTGGTGGAACGAGGCTGTCTTACTCCAGCTCCAGGATTGCTTGGCATTATTTCTTTTCTCTGGCCAGTACATGTTAAGAAGTGGTGGCAGTGGTGCACTTGACTTTGTCAGCTTCTGTTCAGGGGTCCTTTTCAGGCTGTTACAGAGCAACAGTTACACAGGACAGAGTGCAAAACAGTGCAGAAATTTATGTTTTCTGTGTTTTAAATTGACATCTTCCTGTTATTAAATAGCTGTAATGTTGCTTCAGAACTTAAAAAAACCAACCCTGATGTCATTTTTAAATTGGGATCTTAAATTCTGTGGAAAAATTAGAACCTCTGTTTTATGAAACTCTTCCCTTTCTGTTCTCTTTCTCCATGCACTTCATTATATGTTCAACATGTATACATTTACAGTTGAGATGGGAGAGGAAAGGATGGCTGTAAATGCTGTTGGGCTGGGAAAAGGGGCTGTAGGGGTGGGAGGAAGGGAAGACATTCTTGGAAGAAAAACAGCTTATGCAAACCTAGAGCCTACAGTGTCATTCACAGTCAATATGGATGTTACAGGTCTGACTGTTATAGAGGTTGTTTAATCTTTGAGATTTTCATAATTTCTATCTAGAAGAGGAAGGAAAATGACATATGTTATGCAGTAAGGTCATAGAGATGATGGTGTTATTTTGTTTGTGTTTGTGGCTGGACTTTACAAAGACTCAGATTCTTGTTGTGATTTGGTCTCTGTTGCTACGTGGCCTTGAATTAGGCCTTATCCACTCCACCTCAGTATCCCACTGGTAGACCAGATGTTAATTTAATGAATCAGCAAGTGTTGTAAAAATGTTTCAAAAAACTTTAACTCTACTTAGGTGCTAGATACTAATGTCATGCTGAGTCCCTCAGCCCTTAGTTTGGAAACAGCAGCTGGGGTGCAATATAGGTAAGATATAAATATTTGTTTCACCCCGAAGGCCTGTGGCGTATCTGGAGGGCTGTAGACATGACAAGTTGACACTTCTGCTGGGGCAGTTCCCTTCTCTGCATTCTCAGGAAGGAACTGCAAGACAGTCTTGCCAAATAGAGGCCAAGTTCAACTTGAACCATGGCAGGTCTCAACTTGAACCATGGCAGGTCTCCTCACGCACTGTGGGTCTCTAACTTGTGGCTTCATCAAGATCCCATCTGGCAACCAGTTTCCTTGTGCTTGGGGACAAAGCTAAAAAAGGAGAATTCTTTGACCTCTGTGTTGTCAAATGGGTGCCAGTGTGCTGCACCCCAAGTCTCAACACCTCTGAAAACCCATGTGTGTTCAGAGCAACCCCTAAGCCTGGCCATGAGCTGAGCTATACATCCAGCTGCTTCGTCTAGCTCGTGATAATGAGTTTTCATGGCAGTGGAATTTAGAAAGGAATTGCTTTGATTCTAAAGCTCATTGGTTATTAATAACAACAACAACAATAAAAAGAGCCATTTCTTAAGGACTAAAAACTAATCAGTGAATGTGTAGTTTCTGTGTCTCCTGCAGGTTCTTGTCTTGTGGGGCTGCCAGACCGCCTGGGTCATGTGACAGGCTGTCTGATTTCCGACTCAAGCTTTTCATTTCCTAAATGATAACGGATAAAAGATAAAATCTGGCACACACAGGTAATCTTTGCTATCTTAATATTTGTTAAGCTTTTTGATTTACTGAGAAGTTAAAGTCACTGCAGGTCACAAAACCTGCACATTAGATCTGCTTCATAAAACACTGTGAGTGAATGCTTTAGTCATTCGTTTCACCATCTTTAAACCAATGTAGCTGAAGAATTGCACCTCCAATTTATAAATCTTTCAATTTATTTCTGATTCCAGTTTATAGGATGGGACTATATCCAGCCTTTCTCAGCCATTTGTGCATAGCTAGAGAAGAAACCTAACATATTTCTTGCATAATGGAGACTTGATCCAGCTTACATTTGTTAAATCATCCAAAAGGAAATATTCTCCCTAGGAAACTTTTGCACACAGTTAACATATCCTATCTGACCTGTGTTTTAAACGCCTGCCGTTCTTCTGCATAATCTCTCTTTTTCTTTCCCCACTCCAATACACACACTCACCCCTCCTTTTCTGGAAAAGAGAAATATGATTATCATGGTCTGCCTCTCTCTTTTGCACGTCTCCTCCCCACCCTTTTTCTGAAGGAGACATATGATCCACAGAGAAATTAGAGATGATCTGAACCATTTTGAATACCTACTGCTATGGGATGTGTGAAGGCCCATGGGTAGCTCAGGTTTCACATCTGCCAGCTTTTCAGAGGATGTGATCAAGGGCAGAACTAAGCAGATGATGATGATGCCACGGAAACTGGTGTGAAGGAAATGGCATCCCTCCTCCCGGAAACGTGCACGCTCCCTATCCAAAGTCAAGATCATTTGGACATAGTAGTAAGACTAACACAAAGTGTATTTTATATAATGCATTATTAAAAAGGAGGGAGTCTATGTCTTTAAAATGCAGCAACTGAGTTATGATCTGCTTTAGAGGTGGGCACGGTCTCTGACCTTGGAACGCTGACAGAGTAAAAAAGAGTGAAATGGGTCAACGTCTGTTGGACAAGGTGAAAGATACTGAGCTTGCCTCTGATATCACACCAACATGAGGTAGTGTAACTCCATTGCCCTCTGTAGATTTATGCAAACATATGGAGAGAAAAACCTGCCCCAGAATGATTCAGTACCAAAATAGACCCTTCTTTTCTATAGTAATGTAAAAGCCTTACAGGAGGAATGCATGAGGTTCCAAAGATTAACATTTTGGCTTGGATTAACACTGCTTCCAGCCACCCCAGTGCAGAATCTTCTCTTCAATAAGCTGACCTTGATGGGTAAATTCCTCCTTTTTATCTTTCTCCAACCTTTCCTATTTTCCATCTCTTCTTCTCCTTGATCCTCCTGATAAAGTCAGGCTGTCCTTCCAACTGTGATCAGCAGAGCCTTTAGCCAGTGCATAGCTCACTCTCCAAGGAATCTTGATGCCAGGGGCTCCTTTCATTTTCTCCACAAATACTTTTTAACAAATTCAGAAGGTCTTATTGGGAAACAAATGAAATACATTTGTGTGTAGTGATGTATCTGATAAAGGGTGTATGTTTTCTGCCATGCATTTCTCAAGGGACTTAGGCACATTCTGTGAACAGAGCACACACAACTGCTCAGATATATTGTTTTCATAGTGCAATGTTTTTCTGAGTATCATATCCTAAAAGAGAACTAGGAACACACTTCTTGGGCTGAATGGACTAGATTTGCACTGCCCTATTCAGAACCTGACTTTGCCCTTGCAGTACAAGGCAAATAAGTATCGGGCCCTCACACAGAGGGTCAGAGCACTTCAGTCAAGTGTCTAGGTTTCCTCCATCATCAGCACAGCCAGGAGAGAGCAGTTCATCATTTGGCATCAGTTGGATACCTCTGATAATTGGTGTTGGGACAAGGCATTCAGCCCAAAGTTCTTTACCTATCTGACTTGTGTGGTCAGCCAACTTTCTTTGGATACTATGCAAACAGCAGCAAGTGATAGGTTTCAAGTGCAAACTGCACAAAAACTGCTTGAGCTGTGAGAGATTCA
The DNA here is from genome assembly GCA_013401355.1 of Ceyx cyanopectus. Taxonomy (NCBI): domain Eukaryota; kingdom Metazoa; phylum Chordata; class Aves; order Coraciiformes; family Alcedinidae; genus Ceyx; species Ceyx cyanopectus. The sequence goes on from VYZU01034954.1 coordinate 17,557, forward strand.
GCAGCTCACAACTTAGTCTTCCTGCTGTGATAAAGAGGGTATTAGTGGAAATAGCCAGCTTCAAGGATAAGACTGGGCATCTGAGGGTCTCTGGCTTTTGGACCAGGACCTGTGTGTCAACAAAGGAATCGCATCTCTTTGGATAGGAAGAACAAGGGAGACAGAGACAAAAACTTGAAGAAATGTCTTGATGGAATAAATTATGTATGTTTGAGCTAGGACACATGAGGGACATCTATCAGATGTGCCAATACCAGTTGCTTTACCCTGCTGAATTGTCTTCTGTGCTATAAAACCACTTTCTGTTTTCTTTTGTTCCTTCAACATTCAAGAGAGACATTTTGTTTGAACCTTCCAGTTTACCCCCAAGCAGTCTAGCTAAGAAAAAAAAGCTGTGAGAGATGTGACTGCACACATGCACAGAGGTAAGAAAGCAGGAAATATACTGGCTGCTAGGGAAAAAAAAAAGAGTGCTTGCAACCCAGGAATGGCTCTCAATTTTTCTTTTCCATGTGTTTATTAGTTTACTGCTCTTTGACATCTTTCCCCTGCTTCCACTAGATTTTCTACCAGTTTAACAGTCAACAATTACCCTTTCCCTTGGCTTAGAAGCTATTGTTCTGTGTACACTCCTGTCTTTGGGTTCACAAAAACTTTGACAGTATTTTTCATTAGTCTTAGATCTCCTGGGGTTTCCTGTAAGTTTTGGTTGTTTGGTTTGTTGTTTTTGTTTTGTTTTGTTTTGTTTTAATTATTCTTCCTATTTCACATAACACAGGTCAAATTTGAATGACCCTGGATTCAGTTTCTAATGAAATACATTTTTCCCCAAGGTGTTTGGAAGATAGATGGTTCTGGGGCAGAAGCAAGTGAAATCCATTCATATTTTTGTATGTCTTCCACCTTAGATCAAGCAGTATTGTCTCATGATGAGTTTTATCTTGTTTCTTTTTGAAGCCACAAGTTGCCTTCTTACCTATCTTGAGAAGGTTAAATTCAGCCTTGACATTTGATTACCGAAATTAGTCCCTAGTTCTGCTGCAAGGGTTGTAGACAGGACCTGACTCTTCATTGTGTAACAAAAGTTCCAACCCAGAACTGCCTGGTTTAAAATCTGCTGCAAACTCTGCTCACAGGTTTCAGTAGGGTGGATTTTGTGCTAAGCATGAGACCACTTTTTATTCTCTTACTTTCTTCACATGGTCTCTGCCCAGAGAGTAAGTGGCTTTGAGATGGACCACTGTGGGGTGGGTGCCAAGGGTGCTGTGACTCCCTCTGTGAGTGGTTTTCCTCCCATGGTGGGGAGGGACAGGGAGGACTGATGTGTATACCCTGATGAAAAACTGCTCAGCATGCTCACATATCCCTCTTATGAAGCTTCTGGGTGGCATCACTGGGGGTCTTGCTGAGTGGACTAAATAGGTAGCACCAGAATACTTCTGTCTCAATCTACATGACCTTTTGCTAATATTTCTTTGCTTTCTGAGAATAATTCTTTGCCTTCATGAACCAAGATTAATACTTTTTTTCTTTTGTCAGATATTTAATTCTACTATAGAAGAATACAAAGGCATGACCTGAAGGAGACTTCGACAGGTAGAAACAGTATGACTCTGTCTTTCTTAGAAAATTTAGGACAGGGCACTAGAGGCAGACAGGAAGATTAAACATTGACTTTCTTACCTTGAAGACTAGATCTTCTTCAAGAAGGAAAATAGTTTTGAAAATCCTGTGACTAAGTTTTGGGATTGTGAATTTGTCCATTCTGTTTCACACACCACAACTTTTAATGTTGAATCAGTTTTTCTGAGCTCCGAGTGACTTTCACTGTTAAATGTTTTCTGTTCACTACCATCTCAATGCTTTCTTTCTGATAAAACAGTCCCAGAGACTCCAGTAAATAGTAAAATTCCCCAATCTAACTTATTCATATAAACAATTATGTTTCTGTCCCACAGCAAACAAATCAACAACAACAACAAAAAAAGAGTGGGGTGGGGGGTGGGGAAAGTAAAGGAAAAAGCTGTTTCTTCACAACAAGACCTTTCCAGGTAGCTTTCAAGTCCTTTGTTTTATACTTGGTCTTGAGTTGTCAATGTTACTGCTCATTTGCATTTCATATCTCTGAGTAAGACAATGTCCTCAGGGTTCTGACTTGTTATTGGATGGCAGAGCTAAAAACTGAGCCATACCTTCATGTTCTATTGTATTTGATGGGGGATTCTCAGCAACGCTGTGTCTCTTTCTGTTTGGAGGATATATCCTTTCCTGACAAAGTTTGATACCTGCTACTGATTAAGGTGTTTCACAGAGTTAACTGTATTCCTGCCAAGCAAAATGCTGTTTTACTGTTCCAGTTCATTTGTGTGAGAAGGGCTAAAATGTTTAGAGGAAAATGTGGGGAATAGATGCCTGTCACAGAATCACAGAATGTTAGGGATTGGAAGGGAGCTAGAAGATCATCTAGTCCAACCCCCCTGCCAGAGCAGGGGCACCTAGACCAAATCACTCAGGAACAGATCCAGGCGGGTCTCGAGTGTCTCCAGAGCAGGAGACTCCACAACCTCCCTGGGCAGCCCCTGCCAGGCTCAGCCACCCTCACTGGGAAAAAGTTTTTCCTTGTGTTTCCCCTCAACCTCTTGTGCTCCAACTTGCTCCCATTGCCTCTTGTCCTGTCATTGAATGACAGTGAGAAGAGTCTGGCTCCATCCTCCCTACACTCACCCTTAACATATTGATAGACATTGATGAGGTCCCCCCTCAGTCTCCTCCAGGCTAAAGAGCCCCAGCTCTCTCAGCCTCTCCTCAGCAGGGAGATGCTCCACTCCCTTCAGCATCTTGGTGGCCTGCACTGGACTCTCTCCAGTAAATCTCCATCTTTTCTGTCCTTCAGACAGTTGTAGCTGACAGTTTATAATCTGTTCAGGACTTCCTCTCATTGTCAGGAATTAATCAGGAAAAGATTTTATTAGGCACTGATCTGTAGCAGTACGGAGGGCAAACGTTGCTGTTCTGATGCAAGGACCCTCCCTGCAGTGGTGCTGGTGCCCAGATTAGCACTTTCTTAAACTGCACTTCTTGTACCTTCATACCTGAAGGTGGTCAAGGGCTATAGCACTGGGGACATAATAACAGAACCCATTCTAAAGGTCTGGTAAGGAATTATTAAAATAATTATATTTTCTTTGACTGAAACAACTCCTGCTGGAATACCATTTTAGTGAGACTAAGGAGGAGCCAGTGAAATCACTGCTGGGGAAAGTCAAAGGAAGATTTTTGCCAACTTTGTTGGCTCCATCTACATTGAGATTCTATGGTTGGTGGGATTTTTTAGTCTCAGAAAGTAAAGGGCTCATTTGCAGCAATTTTGACTTGGTAATATTCTTCTTCTTCATTTCTCTAATAGACATTTCTTCGCTTACTCTGCTGTGTATTCCTCAGAATAATTCTTAGCTTTCATAAACCAAGATTCATAATGAATTGTTTCAGATGTTTAGTTCTGCCATTAAAAAAAAAAAGAACATTACCCAATGGAAAATTAGATAGGCAGAAACAATATTGCTTCATCTTTCTGCCTAATTAAGGTGAATATTTAGTTCCACACAACTCTTATATGCATGATATCATTTAATTGTTTAGTTAGTAGAAGAGCCCAGAGAAGAATGTATTGTGTTTTTCTGCTAACAGAATCATTGTGATTTCCTCACTTTGTTTCCTATAATTATGTATATACTTTTATTCCTATAATTATTATTGGATATTTAAATATCCAGTTTTATTCCTATAGTTATAATAGACAGTTAATTATCTGTTCCAATGAGCTGCCAGCTCACTCTTACCTCTATGATAGCATCCACTGTGAAAAGCAGCAGAAGTAGTGACTGAATTTGCTGTTTCCCTCCTGAATATCTTAAGAAAACAAGTCCCTGCTCATAGGATAAGCCATTTCTCCTGGTAGTGTTTTAGAATAGAATATATTTATAGGAAAAGCCTTTGGTTTCCAAATACCCAAAATTACCTGTGGAAGTGTAAAAAGTGGAAATCAAATTGCAAGATTAGCATGGACTTTGTCCTGCAGCTGTCCTGTCTGACATGAAGCTCATAGTTTCTGTCCCCCTTGCAGCAGGCATGTGTCTCATTAGAGCAGGGATAGTATTTCACATGCTGTATTAAATCCATTATTTAGGAAAAAAGGGGTGAAAAAGAGTACACTTAAGGTGTGAGCAGGGTACTTTCAATGTCCTGTTTGGTCTTTTACCTTGTCTTTCAATACTGGTAGCTATCCCTCAATACATCCCTTTTGGTCTCTCCAGCCCCCAGATATCCTAATATCATTTGGATCTGTACATTTGCAGCTTTGTTGATTAGCTGTTTTTCTACATTCTCTCTGTATCTTTACCTTGTGTTTTACTTATTTTTTTTTCTTCCTATAATCTAAAGCATCCTTTTGAGTTTCACCCAGATCTTCCCTTATTTTTATTTCTTAGACTTCCCAGAAATACAGGCCCATAACCTTGGCTCAGATGTCCCAGGATACCTAGATATTCAAAACAACCTGTGGTTAAAAAAATAAAATAAAATAAAAAATCCAAGAACTTTTGATTGAGATTTTATTTTTTTTTTTAATCCCTATTCAAAACTACCAAATCACCACTGTACCACATTTCATTTAGTTAATTTTTAAAGTGGAAGATAATTGTCATTTTTGTGTCTTTCTTACATCAAGTAATCAATCATTCCACCGTGGGTATGGGAAAACCTTTCACGATTAATGTTTTGTTGAAACCAGTATGTTTCTGCAAGAAAATGCGGGGATCCAATTTTCCCATCAACAGCAGTTCCTCATTTGATTGGAAAACTCAGGTACCCCAGGGTGAACGTTTATGGAGAAGCTTGGCATGACCCTGCACAAGGTTATGCACGTGTGTGCTTCACTACAAATTAATAATGTCAGGTGTGTTGCCCTTGAGAAGTGGCTATACATGTAAACAGAGGGAGATTTAAGAACATGCTTCTAGTTGAACTTTCTTCTGTTAATTCATACATTCCCATTGTTTGGTTTGGTTTGTTGTTTTTTTTTTTTCCCCTGGATCGTCCTATCATCACCCAAATTATAATCATGTTGGTTTTAGGGTCTTGTAATACAGTTGTGATTCTAGCAAGGTGTTTGTTTCTGCAAGCCAAGCTATATTTTTGTAGTGTGCTAGAAGTAGTCATGTTGCCTGGGTTGTGTGTGTGTTTTCCTGCATATCAAAAGTTTTTGAAACTGTAACGTGGCATTTCCTAATCTTGACAAACAATTAAATTTTTAAAAGCACTGTCTATACACTCCACATTAAATATTTTCATTATTAATTTATTGTTTGTAATAAGTTTAACCCTAATCCAATGTTTATTAAAACTGGACAGGATTTATTAAATTGGTTCAAGATTATCAAATATGTGCAGATCTTTACATATATTACATTAATTCTCTTTCTAAATATTTGCAAAATATATTAAGTCTTTGCAAGACTTCTAAAAATGTTACATGACACTCAAATTAGTGTTATTAGTTTTCAGTGTTATTCATAACACCGAAAGAATGCTCTGATTGTAAGAATATCTGAAAACAACATCTGAAGAATGGAACAACTCAGTGTGGTGGTGATTTCAAACTCATTTTGATAGGTTATCTTGAAAAAATGCATTTTTCTAAGGGAAAACTCCTTTGGACATTTTTGGAGATGTCCTTCGCAGATGGGGTGAAGGTGAAGCTCTGGGTGTACTCCACTTTGTGCCACCACTGTTGTAACTGGGAACTTTGCCAACACTGTGGTGCAATTTTGAGGAGTTTTGATGGTCTCAACCTCTAGTCAATACTGCAAGCCCAGCGAGCTGTTCTGGAAAGCATGCATGCCAATGTGTTTAGTGAGGTCACTGGATTCAGGTTCAAGTCATGTGTATTTAGACTTCTAATAGGAATTTGGATTAATAATATTAGTTGCCTTTCACTGAGCATTCAAACTCCAAGATGGTGCAAATCACCAGGAATTTAAAAAAAATCATAACATTTTTCCTATGTCTCAGTTTATTCTCTGCAAGATAAGAAAGATGACACGATCCTGCACGTCAGGACAGGTGGCATGGAGACAATCTAATCATGACTTATTCCAGTTTGGGTAGTGTATAGACCATGACCATACAGGTATGTACCTCTTAGATAAATCAGATTATTTTTTTTTTGCTACAAGCAAGATATTTTCAGTGTCGGAAATATTATACTTCAAAGGAAGTATTCACATAGAAGATTCATTTTATAGAAAACTTATTTACATTTACCATTGTATGAATATTCAGTTTAAGGTTTGGTTGTGTTGTTTGTTTGTTTTTGTCCATTGTCCACAGCAGCATTTATCTTTTTTTGTGAATAAGTAGAATACAATCACAGACATCCTAGATGTGTTTTCTTAGGGCAAAACAAGTGGGGGTATTTAGCAACAAAAGTAAAAAGAAAAAAAAGAAAAAGAGAAAACTGTACATGTAGAGTACAGAGCATTTCAAAAGCTGCATTTCCTATTAATGACTTTTAGTAATATAAAATGTTTCTATTTTACATTAATGTAAAACTAATATAGACATTTTCATATCACTTTATTGACATCTTTTTTCTGTCAGTTCATTCATGCTCTCAGTTTACCTTCACTTCTTCCCTGTAATGGTTACTCCCTTTGTTCAGATAGATTGGAAATGTCTATATGAAGGCACATAAACACTACTAAAGATTATTTTGAAGTCTAAATCTGTCAAGTGACAAGCTTACTCTTCAGTTTACCCAGACAAAACCTTGATCCTGGACTTTAATGACACACAGCCATGGTCTAGTGTTGATGGTGTTTTTTGCTGTGGCCTGTGCCATAGGTCCATCTTAGGTCTTCTCAAGATGCAACAGTTTGTTTGCACTCAGTGAGTCCTGCATCTGTTCTTTGTGATGTTTGTGAAAGCACCAGCAATTATATTAATTTTCCAGTTGATTTTTGCAACCCCAATTTCCCCTGATAGTATAAACAAGAAGGTATATTGGGAATCCTGAGAACCAGCTCCTAGAAAGTAAGTTCTGGCTCAATAGATAAATGATTGCTGGGAACAGTAAAGTTCTGCTTCTATTTTCTGAAGAAATCATAGAAACATTATCCTAGAATGCAAAGCATATTTCATCTTTTTTGTAATATTCCTTTTAGACATCTCTATTTAAATCCACAGTACATGTGTCTGAAGTCCACAGGGAAACGTCTTCTGTTCTGGACAGATCACTGTCTGGTACAAACTAGAGCAGGACTATGGAATTTATTGGACCTATGGCAATTAACACTACCGTGGCTCTCATTGTGAATATTTATCTATTTTAAGTCTATTTTCTCTTGTATTTAACCTTTGTTACAGTAGACATTGTATGTATTTTTTCTGAGCTATTCATTTAAACAGCCTTCCACAGAATCCGTGTGCATTTTGCTTTTGGGCAAAAATATCATTCTGTTCTGAATGATATTTTAAATGAACCCTTTTGTAGTTATGAAATATGCAATTAAAGCCATAACCCAGTGGAGCACTTAAACGTATGCTTAAGAGTTTGTATAGTCTTATGGACTTTCTCTGTGTATTTCCTAGGAATATATTATTCCCAACCTAGCCTACATTTTGTTTTCAGATGGCTAGTACCATAGCATGAGAGTTCTCTTGCAAGAGGTTATTTTACTCAGCTGTGGTAAAATTTTGTGTTCGATTTGAGGTTATGGAGAATGCTTATGTGTAAGAGTCAAACTGATGATGAAGGATATAAATAAATAGGATAACAGGATGTTGGTCATGCAGTTAGTTAATCTGAGGTGCATTTCTGCCTATAAAGCAACTGACTGGATTCTTCTCTGAAGAATTATGTCTCTAATTACAGGAAGGTGAGAAGATCCTCAGACATCTGTATGCAGCCTCAAAGAGTAAAGTGGTCTGCACCAGGAGTGATGGCAGATCTGAGTTCAATACTTAGGGTCTAAAAGCAGAATAGGAGGGAGATTTAGGATTCTAGGCAGGGAATCCTCTGCAAGGTAACTTCTGAGACATCTCTGACAGCTGGTAGGAATTGTAGATGAGGTGATTTGTCTGGAACTACAAACTATAGTATCAAATTCAGAATCATAGGTAGGTACCTCTGTAAATGAGGGATTCAGAGTCTTTTTGCAGCTAGAGAACACAGCTCTCTTACATTTAGAGGAAGTGTCACTTTCTCATAAAAATCCATTGACTGTGGCACTTGCACATGAAGAGGAAGGATGAGTTCTAGCTTACTCATGCCAGCTAGGATTTGGGGTCACATTTTTTCACATCCCAGGGATATGTACAAAGCAGCAAGCTGTGAGATTTTCAAAGAGAGAAAAAAAAAATAATTTCATCTCTCTTGCTGAAACAAGACCACCAGTCAGCTGAGAACTGAAGATACATGGAGTCAGGCATTGTAGTGCAGAGGTAAGTTCACTCCTGTGGGGGTGAGACTCTGGTTTATGATAGCTAATTATTGACTTAAATCCAGAAACTTTTCAGAAGGAAAGGATGAGATCTCTAAGACTTTTCACTCCTATCTGAGTAGCTTAACCACTAGATTAGAATCAGGCATTTCTGGTCCCATGATTTTTCCATTCCTGGCTGCACAGCAGTTACAAAGTCTTTTATAACTTCATGGTCTGTGCACTCTCATAGGATTTGGAGTTCAAAAGCCTTAGGCTAAAGAGAGGCCCAGTATTTTGACTTCACAGATAAATGCTTTAACTGCCAGAATTTGGCAAGAGGTAGGTGTGAGTAACGAGCACTTGGGATATACATAACTTCTTCAGGGACTTGCGTTCTGGGTTTTGTCTTTCCTAAATCCCAAACAGCTTTAAGCAGAGATACCCAGGTGGTCAGATCAAGAAAATGTAGATGTCAGTTGGTATATCCTCTGTGACACAAATATAGCCATGCTTCTGTGAGTAAATTCCTAAACACTTTATTGAATGCCTATCTAAAATAGTGTCTTGTAAGAAAAAAACATTTAGTTTCATCCAGTCTTTTTTTTTTTTTTTTTTTTTTTTTTTNTAGCCCCTTCAGGTACTGGAAGGTGGCTGTAAGATTACCCCTGAGCCTTCTCTAGGCTGAAAAGTTTCTGGATTTTGGTAAGGCCTTTAGACTTTAATAAGGCCTTTGACACAGTCTCCCACAACATTCTCTTGGAGAAATTGGCAAATCATGGTATAGGCAAATGTACTTTTCGTTGGATTAAAAATTGGCTGGCTGGCCATTCCCAGAGAGTTGTGATAAGTGGGTGAAATCCAGCTGGCTGCTGGTCACTGGTAGTGTCCCTCAGGGATCATTTTTGAGGCCAATCTTGTTTGGCATCTTTATTGATGACTTAGATGTGGGGATTGAAAGCACCTTCAGTAAGTTTGCAGATGACACCAAACTGTGTGGGAATGTTGATCTGGTTGAGGGTAGGAAGTTTCTTCAGAGGGATTTGGACAGGTTGGATCCATGGGCCAAGGCCAATTGTATGAGGTACAATAAGGCCAAGTGCCGGGTCCTGCATTTTGGTCACAACAACCCCCTGCAGCACTACGTGCTTGGGGATGAGTGGATGGAAATGTGCCCAGCTGAAAAGGACCTAGGGGTGCTGGTGGACACCCAGCTGAACATGAGCCAGCAGTGTGCCCAGGGGGACAAGAAGGCCAACAGGATCCAGGCCTGTTTAAGGAATAGCGTGGTCAGCAGGAGAAGGGAAGTTATCATGCTCTTGCACTCAGCTCTTATGAGGTCTCATCTCGTGTGCTGTGTTCAGTTCTGGGCCCCTCACTATAGGAAAGACATTGAGGTGCTGGAATGTGCCCAGAGGAGCTACCAAGCTTGTGAGGGGCTTAGAGAAAAAGTCATTATGAGGAGAAGCTGAGGGAGCTGGGTATGGTTAGTTGGGAGAAGAGGAGTCTGAGGGCCTCAGCCCTCTACAACTACCTGAAAGGAGGTTGTAGAGAGGTAGTTGTTGGCTTCTTCTCCTTAATTACTAATGACAGAACCAGGGGAAATGGGCTGAAGTTGCAGCAGGGAAGGTTTAGATTAGATATTAGGAAGACATTCTTAACATAGAGAGTGGTGAGGCCCTGGAACAGCCTGCCCACAGAGGTGTTTGAATCACCAACCCTGGAGGTATTTAAGAAATTAACTGACAAGGTGCCTCAAGACATGCTCTAAGAGCAGGAATGTAGGGGACTGTGTTTGGTGTGGGGTTTGGGGTTTATTGTGGTTTTTGGTTTTTTTTGGTTGTTTTTTGGTTTTGTTTTGTTTTTTTTAGGTATGGTTGGACTTGGTGATCTTGGAGGTCCTTTCCAACCATAATTATTCTGTGAAAGGCATCTTGTTTTCAACTGAAGGATGTAAAAGATGAACCCACTATTTCACCCTGTTATTTACACTCATGTTAAATTATGTGCTGAATTCCTCAGCTGAATTTATCAGGTTTTCATTTGCAGATGATAGGAGCATGGTCTCACAAAGTAGATGCAGTTGCTTTGTTTATTTTTTTTTTACTTTTTTTTTTTCCCAAAAGAATTGTGTGGAAATAGTAAGTCAACTCAAGCATTTCTTAAAACTGCAGATCTCTTTTCTTTGGCTTCTCAGGAGGTCTGTACCTTACATGTACTATTTGTTTACTAGGGCATTCATTTGAGCTGAATATCACATAAACAGTATGTGTGAGTTAAACAGCTACTGATGGAGTGGGAACTTACTGTTTATTAATTGTTCTTCTGTATTTGTTAACATTTGATCTTCTGTAACACATAATGAAAATGCATTTTTGGTGACACAGCTTGCCCCAGTTTAGATAGATCAATCTGATATATGAAAGGCAGCTTCATTTACTGTCCTTGACATAACTAACCATACATTAACAGGAACACTTCTTCCTAGCTAGACTTACTGTTTGTTCAGAATCTTAATAGATGGGCTTTGTGTTTATAAATTTGTAATGGTGCTTACCCTACATTTTAAGTCAAAGTGGATCGTTCTGTTAAGGATTCTCCACCTTCTTTTCTTCTTCTTCTTTTTTTTTTCTTTTTTTTTTTTACAAGAGATAAGTGTTTTCATTCACCTTCTGTGACTTACAAGCTATTGAGTAGCACTTGCTGTGTTTGAATGTCAAACTGTACGCATTATACCTGATAAAGAAATGTCATATTACCTCTGTTGCTAATATCTCTTGAGACACTCTTAAAAACAGGATGTTTTGACTTAAAGTGTTTGTCTGGCAAAAAATATTTAAAATAACATCATGAATTTGTTGGAGAAGATCAAATAGTAATGAGGTTCTCCTTTCCTACTCATTCAGTGTGATGATTTCCTGTACATTAGCAAACATCTGAGGATCCAGCATTCAGAACCACAGCTAGCATAGCAAGTGCTATACCAGCTCAGGTTGAAGATCCCTTTATACCAGTGTTTTGCTGAAGAGCCAGTGATGCCAGTAAAGTGTATGCTGTACAAGGTGTGTAGGTCTTTGCCTTGCCATTTTTTCCTGTGGACACATCTATTTACTATAGCTACACCCAGTGACCATCCCCTGTTACCAAACTTCTGGCAAACAATTTCCAGAGATGGTGATTGCACCCAAGTTATGTAGTTTCTAGCCCCCATCGTTAACCCTGACACTGGCAAACTAGAATTAAATCCTTTCTTGCACCTTTTGTGCTTTTGCCCTTCTGTAGGAGTACCCCAGTTTAATGGTCAGTTAAATAAAGAAGAAATATTTTTCTTTGCTTTGAAACAGTTTGGGGAAGTGAAGCAACTAGCTTTACACAATTGGAGTAGTAAAGCAAGGAAATGGGACATGTGCAAATGACTTCTATCATGTGCAAATAGTATAGGTCCATAACCCAAAGTCAGAGTATGTTTTCTAGGGTTAGACTTCTCACTACTGCAAACATAGCTCATTTATGAACTTCTGCTGTTCATCACATGAAGGTGAATTTTATTATTCTGTTTCTTTAGGAAAGCTACAGAAAGAGGCCTCTCTCTTGATGCATGTTAGAATTAACCAGCATAGCTTCCTTCATGGTCCTGGTTCCTATTTTCCTGTGACTCAAGGTCTAGGAATATAGAGATATTCTGCTTGTGACAAGAATGGAAGGAGCTGGGCTGGTTTCCCTGGGCACTCAAAGGGCAAAATCTCAAATAAGGCTAGCAAGGTGAGACCTGTTCTCTGCTTTCCAGGGCAGCTGAATTTATGTGCACTCCTGTCTCATCCTTTCCTCTTCAGGAACTTCTGCCTTCCTGTAAAGCATGGTGTCCTGGTTTGGGT
>VYZU01034957.1:1046-19969 GCA_013401355.1 Ceyx cyanopectus
CCGCTGCAGCCCCGCGAGAACGACCAGCTGGACTTCATCGTGGAAACAGAAGGGCTGAAGAAATCCATCCACAACCTGGGAACCATTCTGACCACCAACGCCGTGGCCTCCGAGACGGTGGCCACGGGCGAGGGGCTGCGGCAGACGGTGATCGGGCAGCCCATGTCCGTCACCATCACCACCAAGGACAAGGACGGGGAGCTCTGCAAGTCGGGCAACGCCTACCTGAGCGCCGAGCTCAGCACGCCCGACGGCAGCGTGGCTGACGGAGAGATCCTGGACAACAAGAACGGCACCTACGAGTTCCTCTACACCGTGCAGAAAGAAGGGGACTTCACCCTGTCCCTCAGGCTCTACGACCAACACATCAAGGGCAGCCCCTTCAAACTGAAAGTGGTCAGGTCGGCGGACGTGTCCCCCACCACCGAAGGGGTGAAGAGGAGGGTGAAGTCTCCCGGCAGCGGCCACGTGAAACAGAAAGCCGTCAAGAGGCCTGCAAGCATGTACAGCACTGGCAAGAGAAAAGAGAATCCCATCGAAGATGATTTGATCTTCAGAGTAGGTAGGTGGCTGCTCTGCTCCCTGCTGACACGCTTCAGAGTGGCTCGGGGAAACGGGGTGAAAAATCCAGCAGTTAAAGTCATTTAAGCTGTAAGTAGAACGAGCTGATAATACATTCCAGGGGAGGTTGGCCGAGGCTCTGAGCAGCCTGGGCTAGTTGAGGGTGTCCCTGCTCCCTGCACTAGATGCCCTTTGGAGGTCCCTTCCAGCCCTAAACATTCTAAACATTTGACTTCCATTCATAGGTAAATTTTAAAAGCACTTACTTCTGAAATTCTGATTGCAGCAAAGATTTAATTGAAATTGGGGTTGAAAAATGTATGCATTTGATTTGAGATAAAATACTTTACCACCTCTTCTGTACTCTATTTGACTGAATAAAATGAAAATGTAATAAGACTTAATGCTTCAGATGAGATGAAATGGCTGCTTTTAAAAGTGGAGTGGCAAGAAGGGAAGTAGGAGAACTCCATCTTTAAAATTATTCCCCTAAAGATTAATCTAATGAATTAACCTGGAACTGTGTATCCTAAATCCTGTGGTCATATAAAGTTATTTCATTATGTTGTCATTGAAGAAAATTACTATTTCATTTATTTGCTTTTTTTTCCCCCCAACATCTAAATATGGTTGGTTCTTTAAATAGTCTAATGTCATCTTTAAATCTGTGGACTTCTAATGCTTGGTAAAAAATATAACATCTTGGGATCTTTTACTGTGATTTTCTTTCAAGTCTTTTGAAGTGCTCCTTTTAAGATACATAATAATAATTCTTAATTCACAAGTTTGTACCATGGGGTGTTGCATTTCTATAATGCTTGCCTATATAGTTATTAAATGCTTTTCATTTTGCACAATTAAAAATAGTTTTTAAAAAGCAAGTTAATTCTGCATATGTGGACATCAGGAATTCAGCAGTATGTGCTACCAAGCTTGGCAAGCAAGGTGACTTCTCTAGCAGAGAACTGATGGCACCTAATCCTGGAGGGGTTTTTTAGTAAGTCCATTGCAAATTCATCTAGACACCATTTGACAGTTGGTTGACCCTGTCCATCTGATTTCTGCTGTCAGTGTTTCTCAGAGGCTCCCAGCTTGGATAGAAAGTACATGCAATAACATAAGGGCTTTATGTTGGAAAATGTGTTCAGCAAGTGTGCTTTGCTTGCCAGACAGGACAGCACAATGTCAGCTTGGGGGGAAGCACTGATGAAATACCCAGCCTTTCTCAGATCCCTCTCCTACCAAGAGAAATGGCCCCATAAATACAACAAAGCATTTTTTTCACAGAGGCAACAATATTTCCTATACTGGTGATAATGCTGAGTCTAAAGTTAGAACTCTGATGTAAAACAATTCCTATTGAAGTTGAGCCCTACTTGACAGTGACCATGGTTTTATCTTTTAAGGTGCATATAAATGTAGCCTAGATCTTTTTTTTTTTGTTTGTGTGTGGCCCTTTTTTGAGAGGAGTTTAAACAAAACAGTTGAGAATAATGTGATGGGGCTGGGTGGGCAGGTTCAGGCAGAAAGAGTCTGTGGGTAGCAGGTAGGAGCAGGGCAGGAGAGCCTGCACAGGAGCAGCTCTGCCATCAGTCAAGCAAACATTTGCCCTGGTTTGGAAATTGTAAATGAAAATACTTTGGTGTTGGTGGTGGTTTGTTTTTGTTGTTTTCTTTTTTAGAGAGATGTCCTGAAATTATTTAAAAAAGGTTAATATCCTAATTACAAAGCTTTTTCTATAGGTAAAAATGATTTCAGCTGGCTTCTAGTGAGCAATTTCTAGCCTGATTACCAACTAGTGCTATGGCTTGGGTTGTGGTGGTGTTTGTTGGATTTCCTTTTATTTAAACTGTTCTTCCCAACACACCATCAACTCTAGAGTGTTAACTTTGTCCAGAAGCTGCACTGCTCTGTCTTTCTGCTGGGATGAAATTATTCCCATGTTCTTTGGAGCTCTGCTTCCTCCCCTTCCAACTCACTCTACCCCCAGAAAAAAAGAAGAGAAAATAGTGAGAACACACACGTCTCAGAGCTGTTGTTTGGTTAAACCCCTCACATTTGAGATCCATGGATCACTGTGATGAAAAGCTGAGCTGAGGGCAATACTTATCTCATTCCATGCTCAGTTCTCAGCCACTCTTTACACAGCCACGTCCCTCTGGGTGCCCTGTGCTTATCTATGTGGGCTCTTAAGCCACTGCTGTAACACCCTAGCTTTACACACTCTTCCAAGACATGCTAAATTAAAAAGACAGAGAAAACCTCTGACATTTTAACAGGGATTGCCTTCACAGATTTAGTTCCAGGTTTGGCTCACTTTGAAAAGTTAAGGTTTGGTTCATTCAGGTACCCTGAAATAAAGTTTATCCCTGCTTTCTGTCACAACTCTGTTTAGAACCCATTGTTGAATTCCTCTCATAGCCCCAGCCCAATCTGGATTTGTATTTTACAATAGGCAAGATAAATCTTCTCTTTGGTGCTGCCAGAAGCTCATACAGCTGTGCTGGAGAACCACACTGAAATATTCCTATGGGCACCCAAGTATATGGAGTCATGCCATTGTATATATGCTGATCTATGTGCTTTTCTGCAGGAGAAAATGGATAGCTCCTAGCAGGAGGTTGTTCCTGTGCTAGTATTAACAGCAGCAGCATTAATGTGTCATTAGTACAGTTAAGTGCTTTCATTGATGGGGAGTTGTGCATTGTGTCTTTGCCCATTCTGTGTTATCCATGGCTTTTAAAATGGCATGTGGTTTTACTCAGACATTTTTAAGGTCAAGCTATTGACTACACATGCAGCTATTTGTGTAATTCATTATTTACAAGAACAGAGTATTTCTTGCTTCTTCTTATTCTCTCTCAATAATTTATATCCTCATCTTTTCTATTTTTTTCCCCTAGCTGATACAAATGAAACAAGAATGTGCTCGAGTTAACTAGAAAAGAATTGTTGTGCAATGGTTTTTACTACCTCTGCAAGTGGTAGGAGGCACTGAAGTGAGAGGGAAGGCTCTTCTCTGTTGCCATGCTCTGTGCCTTTGACTCCTGCTGAGCAGGGCACGTGGAGGTGAGGGATGCCCATTGACAGTGTCAGCAACCTCCATCCTCCCCAGTAAATCTCTCCCCTGTCACCAAAAGAAGGGTTAAGAGCCACGAGTGGCATCAGTTAGCTGCTGTGCCCAGGACCCCATCTTGTGCTCTAGCTCTGCCATGCTCTGCCATATGCCTGAGTGGTTTTTTCCTCTTCTGACACGTTTGATGCCTGGGTTCTTTGACACTGCTGAGCAGTAGTGGTACTGTTTCCAACTTGAACTGCTTTTGCTCTTAATGTGTTTATTCTTGGATTGGCATCAGATACAGCCAGATGGAGAGGTGGCTCTCTGCTAGAAAGTACAATTTTCCTTTCCCTTAGGCTGTGTTCAGTTGTCTGTTCAGTCACGTAGCTGAGCATCTGAGTTGAGCTGGTCCATGAATGTGTGTAATTCACTCTGATTTAAAAGGAAAAAGTGCTTTTAACAGCACTTTCTGTCAGCATCCTTACTAGGTGTGGATGTCATCTTCTGCTCTGTTATCAATGCTGAAAGCAAATAGGAGCCTTCCTGTGAATTTACTCCACATTAAAACTCTTGAACAATATCTTTGTAATGATCTCTTTAGTGGGGTTTAAAAGCAGGCTTAGCAGAGGCAAAGGGAATGGTCAGCAGGTGTTTCTTCTTTTTTCTGAAGGCCTCTGCCTGAAACCCTGTCATGGACTGTTCTGTTGGAAGGAACAGGGCTGTCTATAGATTGATATTTTTGATCTTTTACAAAAATACAAGTTATGTACAAAAATACAAGGTATTTTCCTTGAAAAATGCCTTTTTTCCATCTGCAGTTAGCCCTCGTGGATGGATGGTCCAGAGGAACCTTCTCTCTGCAGCAAGCAGCATCTGCTTTCTCTTATTCCCTTATCTCTAGTCTACCTCTCCACCAAGGCCCTGTCCTGGCCAAATTACCTGCTGGCTAAGGGCACTGAAGAAGGCAGGGATGTGCACGAGTAGTTCTTCCACATTGTGCTGAAGCATGAAATGCAGAGGCTTCCCTGACACCCTTTTATCAGCTGGTTTTCAGTCTCTCTTCCAGAACTCTGGAACAAACACATGAACAAGAAGCCTGAAACAGCAAGATGCTCAGCAATTTTCTGTACAGAACTGATATTTCTGTAACAGGAGTGCCCAGTAGTGGGGAAAGACAATTTAACTTCCCAGTTTATTGGTGGCAACCCCTCTGAGGCTTGCCAAGAGCTCTTTAGGGGCTTGTGCTGGGCAGTGTGAAGTTTGGCCAGGCCCACATTGCATAGTTTTGCAGTCACACCTTTGCTGGCCAGGGGGTGGGGAACTGTGTCATCACATTGCCAACAAAACCCCCAGCATGGGGCTGATGTCCTGACAACATGGAAAATATGTAAAATTGTAAATCAATAAATAAATTTAAATTATTCAATTTTTAATCAACAAGACCTGCTTCTTGGTCCAACTCATAGCATCTAAGGTTTTGCTGCTGCACCAGCAAAGAACTCCTTCTGGGGTGCACCTGCCCCTACACTGACATTTCTTTTACACTAAGCACATAGCCTGTTAACACCCCAGTTGGGTGCAGTTTTACCATAGAGCCTTTTGTGTTTCAGCTCTGTTGTAAGACAGAGCACCACATCCTCATAGTGTGTAAGGTTTGACTAAATACATGTTGGCTCTCTGAGGAGAAAAGAAATGAAGCTAGGGAACAGGAAAGCCACTCATCACACCTGTCTATGCACTATGTGTAAATACCTTTCCATCCTTATTTGTTTTAGCCTTTTTTTTTTTCAGTACTGTGTAGAGAACAGTCCAAGAAATATTTGAAGTACTGTAAGGAGGAAAGAAATGGTACTTACACAACTCCTCTTACTCCTCTTTAATCTGTAATCTTTAATCTCTCTGCAGGGTTTCTGTCTCTCTGGACCAAACTCTCTTACTGCTGGGGGCAGTGACATGGTTTTTCTCTGTGTTTTAGGAAGCTGGTAAATCCAGGTTAGCAAGCAGGGAGGTTATTACTCATTAGAAAGCAAAAAGCATTCCTTCTACAACTATGAACATCAAAAATATGCTTTGTACAGCAGGTTTGTCCAAATGCCCAGCACTTACAGAGCAGATTCTTATTGCAGTTACATGATGTAATTTTTAATATCTCTCCAGTGATGTTAATGGGCTTTTGAGATTTTTATTTTTGCCTTCTTCTCGGGGAGATTCAATCAGGCCTCTATTGTGCAAGAATAAAAGACTGAAATGATGCAGCATTTTATGTGTGCTAGATTCTCTTGAGCTGAAGATGGACACTTTTGTGTTGAAAGCCTATCTTCAATAGCCTGCACAAACCATTAATTGCTTTGTGCAGACTATGCTCAGTAAAGCCAGAAGGAATTAAATAGGGCTGAGGCAAATCTGATTGTTTATTATCTGTATGCAAAGATGGTATAAAAGGAGCTCTTCCACAGCCCACGCTGCCTGTACTAGGATACTTGCCTGAACTGCTGCCACTGCCTGTGCTTGGATTCAGATCTTGGTTGGCTTAGTGAATTCTCCAGATCTTGAAGTTCAGATTGACCTGTTTTCCCCTTGAACACGAGGAAATAAGTTGTGTTTCACTCAAACTATCTCACTTCTTCAGAGAAATGTGTGCCTCTGCAGAGGGGACTGTAGAAAGGCCTGTGTGTAAATGAGGACCTGTGAGATGGATCTAATAGGTGCAAAGTGCTGTGCACAAGGATGTTGCATGGAGCTGAATTTCATCTGCATGCTGAGCTAATGAATTCCTATTTCTCAGTGTGAAATGTGACTGTGGCATTCCTGGGTAATTTCTGTTGGTTTTCCTTTCATGTATGTTTACAACATCCCACTGTAGAACTCTCTGTGCAGCTCTTTATAGAGGTCTCTCTTATCTTGAAAACTGAAATTCCTTGACTTCCAAGAACATTTTTCTAAGGGTAGAGAGCACACGTTCCATAAAGTTTCTGCTAGTTGGTTCCAGATGCTCTTGCTTATGCCTTCTCTTTCCTAACAAATGTTTTCCTTTACTCTCAGTAGAAGGCATGTTTCTCCCTTTTCATCCATTCTCTTTGGCTAAAAAGCAAAAAGGAAACATCATTAGCATATGGTGGAAAAAAAACCCATGATTGCATGCACCCCTCAGGCACAGCTCTGTAAGAGTGCACACATCAGTGGTTCAAATGTGGGGAATGTAATTGACCTGTAACTCCCTTCCCTAAATATGCACTTCCCCCTTGCAGTACAAAAATTTAGACATATTTGCCTTGTTTAGAGGATGTTCAAGAAAACAAGCCTCAAAAGAAAGGGATGTGCTCACAGCACCAAGTGCAGAGGAATTAAATGTGACTTGTTAGCCAGTGGCAGCTATCACACAGGTAGCCCTGTAGCAGAAAGAAGGGTTCTTTCTGCACATCCATCCACAGTGATGCACACTGCATCCATCCACTGCATCTGCATCCATCCACAGGGAGCACATCCATCCACAGTGAAAGCCAATATGTGTCTCATAGTGAGCATCACAGTTAGAACAGCTTTAATCTCCAAGCTCCAGAATATTTTGGATTGGCTAAAGTAAAATACAAGCTTTCCAGTTAAAGCCATATATTGAAACCAATTAATGTCTGATTCTCAGCCAGCAAATGCCTGTAAAAAAACCTTCAGCAGGAAAAATAGCCCTGTATCCAAGACTTGGAAAGAACAGCCTATAGAGTCTTCTTGTTCCAAAATTCATTCATTATGAATAACCTTGGGGCCCAAGATGGTTTGGTTGCAGTCTTAACTAAAGCCCCCTGAGCCTCCTTTATAAACAAAGGAGGAATTTAGCTCCTGATCCTGTGCTGCAGATGTCATTTGGAGCAGTCACTTCAGGCCTGACCTTTATAGGGCATCAGTTTGCTGTGTGGCTCTCACTGGAATGTCTCAGAACAAACATCTGTGTAATGAGGCACCTCAGCTTAATGAACTTTGGTGGGAATTTGCCATCTGATAGCTCCTTATCCCCTAAGCCACTGGGGAAAAGACTTACAGGTCGATGTAAATCACCAGTGCATTTGCTCTGGGGAAAAAATGGGACCTCCATGTGTGCAGCTTGCTTTATTAGTACAATGTCAGGGCTTTGCAGAAACATTCAGGCCTCACTGGCCCACATCCCAATCATTCACACCCATTCTTCCCCTGACTCTCCCTTCTAAGGGGATTGGTGAAGCCAAGGGCTGAGAACTGTGTGTGAATGAATAGGAAACATCCCTGTGTTGAATGGCCCCATCCAAAGTGACCACTGGTGAGTTTTATCTCCACTTTGTGGCTTCACTGAGGAGATTTAGCTAATTGTGCACAAACCTTGTCATCTGCCCAGGTTCTTATCTTAGTGTGAACACTTGAATTGATAAGGCCAAATAATTAATTGCATTAATAGGCTCTCAGATGCCATACATGTCAAACAGTGTGAACAGTTCCTTCTTGTGCTTAGAACTGTGGCTCTGGCACTGAAATGCTTCTTTGAAGTTGTAACAGTAAGGTGAAGTCTTCACTATAGATCAAGGATGTAATGCATGTGTTAATATTTAGGTCTGATTAGTCCTGTCTAACCTGATTTATTATGTGCTTTGTGTTCCATTTTAGGCACCAAAGGGAGAAACAAAGGGGAATTCACAAATCTTCAAGGTGTAGCTGCATCTACAAATGGAAAAGTATTAATAGCAGACAGTAACAACCAGTGTGTGCAGGTATGAGGATATGCCACTTCCAGTTGTCTTTTTCTCCCCACCCCCACATTTCTGTCTTCTTTGTACTCCAGGAAAGTCACATTTATTACAATTTAAGCAAATGTAGAAAATTCAGAGGAAGCTCACCTTGTTTATCATCCATCATCACTCCATCTTCTTAACCTGCAGCTATCTTTTTCAGATCTACATGATATCTGCTATGTATATCAGAGTTTATTTCCCTTCCTTATGATGTTTGGCAATGAATAGAGAAAATAAGTGCTGCATTAAGCCTTTTTGTAAATATCATTTTACCTAGTGAATTTATACACTCTGTGTTTCCAAATATTTCTCTAAGGCAAGGTGCCACAAATATAATTTCTTAATGCAATACAAAAATAAACACATAGATGTCATTTTCAACTGCTTTTTAGTCTACCTAATTGACTTTTCTGTCTGAGGTCATGATCAAACCTTTTCTGTGGTAACACCCCTGACACCCACGATTTCTTGGCTTCTGTAACCTGTGTGAAAATCAAGCTGTCTTTTTTCTTTTGCTTGCCACGTATCTCTTTTACCATTAACAAATTGTCATCACTCTCCAGGCTGCCCATGTGGTAGCAATGAGCAAGGCAGCAGTGTGTGGCTAATTCTTCAGACAGCAAGTCTCATGCATAAGAACTCATTTCCAGGCCTTTTCAAAGTGACAAATGCTCATCAACATGCTCACACTTTGTAGTTTGCAGCCACTTCAGAGGAACTTTCAGATACAACCAGTGGACTGAATTTGGAGTGGCTACAGCATCTCTCAGGAAATGGCCTCGTAATTAAATCTGAAAATTCTCTTTTCTACACCCTTAGTGTTTGACTGTGTCTGAATGCCTCAGTTTCCTCATTTCTAGTATAATACCACTTCCAGCTGAGAGGGACATTGCAAAGCTGAATTAATTAATGCTTCTAAAGTACTTGGAGATCAGTGAAGAAATAGTGCAGCGTAAGTGCAGAGAACTTCTTTCTACATGAAGGTTCAGGTGGAAACCTCCTAAAGCACTTTCAGATATGGACTCTGTAGAAGTGCTTCAGGTTGCCAGGTCTCTCCCTGTTCATTAGTGACTGGCTAAAATGCCAGGTCCAAGCAATGGAGGATGCAGTTACAGAGAGGGGACTGAGAGCTGCATGTTTTGTGTTCCAGATCTTTTCCAACGACGGGCAGTTCAAGAGCCGCTTCGGCATACGGGGGAGGTCTCCTGGCCAGTTACAGAGGCCAACTGGAGTGGCTGTGCATCCCAATGGTGACATCATCATAGCAGATTATGATAACAAATGGGTTAGCATATTCTCCTCAGATGGAAAATTCAAGGTATGAACTCTCCTGAGCTTTCTCCATCTGACAAAGCACTGCAAAGTAACGCGTTGGGTTTCTGCTGTCACGACGCTACAGAGCTGGGCTGTAACTCTCTCCAAATTCCAGTGCTGTGATGTGGAAAGCCATGATACAGCCACGTTGTGCATTTCATGGGAAGAGGTCACAGCCGTGATGCTGAAGTTTTGCCAAATAGAGACAATTATGTTCTATTGCACAGTTACATTTCCTAGGTGCATTATTTCTGTAATGTATAGTTGAGGTTAGCTAATGTAATCAAGTCTAATTGGACTAGCTTAACACATACTATTAATATTCTGATTATGCAAAAAGGTGTGTGCAGGTGGTGTATAAAAAATGTATTAAAAAGGTGTATATCCACACAAACTTTTGAGGAGGACATGAGGCTCTTCAGTGAAAGAACAAGGTAGCAAACTGCTGATCACCTCCTCTATTCACTCCCTATGTATCAGTGATCCAAGTGTGTCATACATGCATGATCCTGTTGGTAATAAATGCAAGGAAGGGCAACTCAGGATGTTTTTCCAGTGCTACAGCATAGACAGGAGTGGTTTAGGTGGGGTGGTGTGCACTGGAAAAAAAAAATTAAAGGCCTTAATTATGTCTTAGGTTTCCAAAATAAACAATTCTGAGAAAAGCTCACCTCTTATTTTCATAGCAATTCTGATCCCTTTAAGAGGGGTAAAATGAGGAGGCAACTACTAAACTACACTCCACCAATGCTTGCTTGCCAACCAGCAATGTTTATTTTGCTTGTGTTCAGATGCAGTTTCAGAGACAATTAAAGGTTGCCTGTTCCCCAAACACAATCAGCCAGGCTGGTGATGGGTGCTAGACACTGCCCCCCATAGCAGCAGCTGGCAGGACTGTTCAGTGAGACAAAGGACCTGCAGGGAAATCTCTGCTGTACTTACTTAGTTCTACAGGCTATCCTTGGAGGTAAATCACCTCTTTGGATTCTTTTCTGGCACCCTAATAAGCAGAAAGATCAGGTCCTGAGCTGCTCACATGTATGATGAATGCTGTAGCAAATAGGCAATTGTGCTTGCATAGTCCTTGATGACCTCCATCTGCAAAACAGATGGATATATGCTTTTAAAAGTGTCCAGATCCTGTGTACACTTAGGCTAGAATGAAACAATACTAATATACAGTGCAAGTATTAAGAAAAAAAACCCAAAACAACAAAACAAAACAACAACAACAACAACAAAAAAAACAACAAACCAAACCAAACAAACAAAAAAACCCCCAAATTATTGGCATTTGCAGGGAGTATGTGATTTTCCTTGTCAGGTAGTTTTGAAAAAGTATAGCCACACAGGAAAAACTTAAGTTTTGGCTGAAGGCCTTGGATGAAATGAAGACACCAAAACAAAACTGAAGGAAGATGTAATTTAGAATCCAAATACTCTGAATAACCTCAGTGGCTCTTAAATAATTATTAATATATCTGGACACATTGCATGGAGGATTTTCCTTTTTCCCTTTTCCTTTTCCTTTTCCTTCTCCTTTTCCTTCTCCTTTTCCTTCTCCTTTTCCTTCTCCTTTTCCTTCTCCTTTTCCTTCTCCTTCTTATCTTTTTCCTTTCCTTTTCCTTTTTTTTCTTGTTTTACCAGAAGAATTAAGAAGGGAGCTGCTTAAAGCTGTTTGCATGTTCAGATAGGAATAGTTCTGTGGAGTGTGATGAAGTGGTCATAGCTGAATTAAGAGAGTCACATGAATGATAAATCAATTTATGGTGTGACATTGCAATGTGTGACAAAGCTTTATCTCTGTAGTAGGGAAGTTTTCAGGCAAAACGGGTATGTTAAAAGTCTGTAAATTAATTCCTGGTAATCACAGACCTTTCAGACAGCAACAAAACTGATGAGTTAAAGCCCTAATATACCCACTCCTACATTGGAAAAGTCTTGAGAGTTTTTTATATAGGCTAACTTAGTTTCTTGCCCCTAGGAATATCCCTTAGTAGAATATTTTTCACCTAGGTAGGGTCACTTTTTAAACATGTACTTGAAAACCACAGTAAATTCATAAAAGCCTATAAAATAAGGGACATAATGTCCTTGACTGAATTCAATTAAGAACATTATTTGAATTAAGGGTTCAGATGATTCACTGCACTTTAGTCATTTCTAATGGCAGAAAAGTCTGAAAAGACTTCCATTCACATGCTTAACAGGAACGACTGGGTTTCATAATGTTCTATTCTAAATAATCAAACCTATAATTCTAAGAAACCTTCTGAAATCAAAATATACAAAGCATATGTTCAGCCAGACTCAGTAATGTGTCATCAGCATATTTGGATCTAAAGTGGAAACAGAGCTTTTTAGTAAAAAGCACAGCAAACTCTAGCTGGGCATAATTTATTGCTGCCTGCAAATTATATTTTCAATCCTGGCCCAAGAATAGTGATTCTTCTTCCTCTCCTCAGCACTAAGTGCCCATTAATGTAGTACATTATTTTTTTTTTTTTTTTTTTTTTTTTCCATGTGTACTTACATGGGCAGGAAGACACTGTACTCATGAGTCTGAGTCATTTTTCCATAGGAATCCTGGAAGGATGGTAAGGTGCTGCAATGCTCAAGCAGACAAACACATGGGGATCCCAGAGGAAAGAAGGGAATGTGACTTAATCACCCCAAAGGAAATCACTCTACTGATTTGCATTTGGTTTATATACTTGCTGCTCTATTTGGTTTATATTCTTGCTGCTCTGTTGTTATGCAAACCTAAATACATTTCATAGGTCTGCCCATATTTTTCCCCTGGTGAACACAAAGTCATTTTTAATAGATTCCCCTGAGGCTATTTTAGCACAATTTATTAGGTGGCTTTTGGTTTTGTTTTTTTGTTGTTTTTTTTTTTTCCTAAATACTTAGCAATTTCTAGCAGCATATGTACTTGAAAATAAAATAGAGACTTGGTCATTGCATGTTGGCTAAGCATAGTCTTGAAGCTGCAAGACATACTCCCTGGAGCAAATAATTTTTGCCTGCAACCTCACCCAGCAGAATGGACTGTGGAGTAGGAGCATGGGGCTTAGGAAGGACAGTTGAGCTCCTGCAGATGCTAACATGGTGGTTCCTTTGGAAACACTGGGGAACTGAGAGAAATGAGAGAGGTGATGGATCTGCTCCATGCCCTGTCATCTGTCTCAGACTAACAGAGCTTCAGCTGCTCCTCACCTCCTGCAGGAGGGAGGGTGCTGGTGATCTGGCTCACTCTGCAAAGGCAGTGATGTGAAAAATGGTCGTTTTCTAACAACAAGTCTCTGAGGAGCTCTTTCACATAAACTCAACTGATTTTATGGAGACTAAACCAATTTCTAGAATCTCTGTGTAAAAAAGAAGAAGAGAATGGTAAAAAATGTGCAAGGGGTTGTAAGGAATCTTCTTAGCTATATACCCAGATAGCTCATGGGTTCTTTGAAGGCTTTGCCTCAGTTTCTCTTTGCTCTGGGCTGGATGGGATGCTATTGCTTAGATCTCCTCCTCGGAACCTCTTTTTGCTCCTATAAGAGAATATTTCTAACATTTTTTGATTTTACAGCTTCTAACCTTCCAAAAATAAAAAGAAAAATAACTGTCTGTGAGATCCCCCCTCATCTCTACTGAGGATACAATTGCCATTGGTACAATACAGAACATTGTTTATAATTCCCCTTCTATTGCTGATTATTCTGGCAGCTGTTTTTTTGGTAGTTACAAGGCCTATTTAGTGAAAATAATTTTATCTATGAAAGACAGGAGCAAGCTTTGATTTGGTTAGTGTTTCCAAGCTGATTTGCTGTTTGGCAGCATGGTCCTATCTCCTTTGCAGCTTTCACCTGCCACTTGATGTTTCTAAGCAGGATGTGAAGCAATCTCGGGTGGGTCTGATGGAGGATACAGAAGTTAGCCTGAGCTTCAGCTTAGCTCACATTCTTTCCCAGAGCTTTCCAAACTCTAAATGACAAAAGGTCTCTCTGTCCTGCTCTGTGCCTGGAATACAAGCTTTTTACTGCACTGCACTTATTTAGAATCATAGAATCATTCAGGTTGCAAAAGCCCCTTGGGATCATCAAGTCCAACCATTAGACCTACTCTACAAAGTTCACCCCTAAACCATGTCCCTCAAAACCACATCCAATCAACCCTTAAACACCCCCAGGGATGGGGACTCAATCATCTCCCTGGCAGACCACTCTTTCTGTGAAAAATCTTTCCCTAATGCCCAGTCTGCCCCTCCCCTGGTGCAGCTGGAATCCAGCCCCTCTTGTTCTGTCACTAGTGACCTGTGAGCAGAGCCCAGCACCAGCCTCTCTACAGTGTACTTCCAGGTAGTTGTAGAGAGTGAGGAGCTCTCCCCTCAGCCTCCTCTTCCTCACACTAAACACTCCCAGCTCCTTCAATCTCTCTTCATCAGATTTGTTCTCCAGGCCCTTCCCCAGCTCTGTTGCCTCCTCTGCACTGGCTCCAGCCCCTCGAGATCTCTCTTGGACTGAGGTGAAATTGCTCTTGTATTGAGGCAGTTTTATCACACCTGCATATTTTCCTGTTTTGTGTTTTCCCTTTCAGGCCAAAATTGGGTCTGGAAAGCTGATGGGCCCCAAAGGTGTTTCCGTGGATCGCAACGGGCACATCATAGTGGTGGACAACAAGGCCTGCTGTGTCTTCATCTTCCAGCCCAACGGGAAGATTGTCACCAGGTTTGGCAGTCGTGGAAATGGTGACAAGCAGTTTGCAGGTACACTTGATGGTAATATGTAAATCCCCTTTTCTTGCCTCTTCTGCTCACATTTGCATGATGGTTGAGCATGTCGAAGATGCTGTATCCTCCTTTTTCCTCTGGTGGAAAGGCTCTGCTAAACATTCACTTACTTGGGAGTCAGGGAGACTGTGCCATCTGCTCTGCAAATGCAGCTGTAACCAAGTTGTTTTCTCTGCCTCTCTGTGTCTGGAAGCATTTCAGACCAGTGACCCAAGAAAGCCCAATCCTAACTAGCATTTGATAATGTAATGCCTACAGGTAGCTGCTCATGATAATCAACTCAGACACCATGCTTTGTGTTTCCAGGGATCAGTTCAGTGCCCCGCACAGTACCTGTCCACTAGGCAATGAGTGTAATGGGATAGTGTTGAGACTGAGATTGCAAATGGAAATGGAAAATGCCAGTCTGGGGAAATTGCTGCTTGTATTACATGGCTGCTTGCACATGGTGTCTTCATCTAGAACATGTGATTAACTTTAAAACAAACTCCTGACATCTTTTGAGTGAATAGCTGCTCTTTGAAAATTTGAAATGAAGATGCTAAATCACATCTGCAGGTCATTGTGCAGGTGTTGAGTCACTGAGTAATTACAGATTGATCTGCTATTCTCACTGGGTCACAGTCTAAGAGAGAAAGCATCACTGGTATAACTGCTTTTAATCTTACTTGAGATCTCTTGCAATGTCTTATGCTACAAATGCCACACATCTAATTTAGGAGAGCTTTGGCTCTCACACAGCTAAACACCACCAGAATTTTCTGAATATGCCCAATTTTTTTCATTTAAAATTTTTTAAAAGTAACTCCAGCAAGTGAGTGTGGAAATGCTCTGCAACAAAGCATTTGAGAAACTTAGCACTTCTTCTTGGTGGTAGGCTACATAAACCATGGGAGTTGTCATGACTTGAATGTTTTCAGTGTAAAGGTTTTCCCCTTTTTTATAATTTACACTGATGGCACAGTGCAAATGGAAACTGAATTCTGATTTGTTCAATAACTCCAACCCACATGAAGCATTTTGATTCAGGTACCTGTTTTCAAGCTACTATGTTTGGGTTTTGGTTTGGGTTTTTTTCAAGTTTGCACACATACTTCAATACACAAAGCAGAAAATGGACTTTTTTTACCTGACATTGGTCTTCTAAGTAACTTTTGTATTTATCCTAAAACTTGTTTGCTCAAATGCTTGTAAGAGCTGAGCAAACAAAGCATAAATTTCAATTAGACTTAAACATCAAGAAATATTTTCAATGTATACTTTATGTCTAAGCACTACATATTTTGACATGTTAATAAACACATAAATATCTAGTCATCTGTATATGTGAGAGGAAGGAACAGTTTTTAGTGATAACACTGGCAACTGGCTGAGAAAGAAATGACTTGTCTATGTATGTATACTAATGTATATGAGCTTGAAATGCCATTGCACTTCAATTGAATTGGTGTTCCCAATTTGACTATTATTTTTCAGAAGCAAAATATAATATTTTGTCAGGCTGATTCTTTTTTTTTTTCAGCAAACTTTTTTATTTAATGATCATGCTTTTTTCTCTCTCTGCATTGCAGGTCCTCATTTTGCAGCTGTAAACAGCAACAATGAAATTATTGTTACAGATTTCCATAACCACTCTGTCAAGGTACTGTCAATTCATGCAGCTTGGAAGTCTTTTTATTTCAACATAGTATTTTCTTGGCAAAGATAAAGTACTGTTAAAAACAAAGTGATCACACTATGTATGTATGAGATCCGATCTAAGGAATGGATGTTCAGAGACCTTTGCACAGAGAGCATGGCTGAATGGAGATGTAATATGGCTTTGCTGTCACTAGAATGTTCTCTAATTCAATTCACAGATTCACAGATATTAGGGGTTGGAAGGGACCTAGAAGATCATCTAGTCCAACCCCCCTGCCTGAGCAGGGTCACCTAGACCAAATTAAATGTACATTGTGCCAGAGATGAATAGTGTCAACTTAGTTATTTTTATTATGATTTCACCTACTTTAAGTAAGTTTGGTAACTGCTTTTGAATTCCCCATTAAATGCTTCCCACCCTTCTGAATTAATAAAACTATTCGAAGATACTTAGTCTTCAGTTCCATACCCATAAGCTTTAAATGACTGGATCCATTTACAACCCAATACAAAGCAATGTGAAACACACATCAGTTTTCACCCAGTACCTCCTGCACTGGGCAGAACTGGCCACTGGCCCTTACATGGGCAGCAGTTCTCAGGCCATGTACACTCAGTCCAGCTCCTCAGTGTTCAGAGCAGAGATGATGAATCTTCTATATATTGACCTGAAACAGCAAATCACTGTCTGAGCATAGACACTTTGGTGTCCTGAGCAGTGCTGAATCATCTAGATTTTGAGTAGAGACCTTGCTACCTTTCTCTTGTATCCTTCTGGGATTAGAGAGGAAGCAGTGACTCATGTGGGTTAGATTAGAACAAGGAAACCAAGACTGCAGCAAGAGCCTGAAAGCAGATTGTTTACATGGGCTAGCAGCAGGAGACCTGTGACTCCATAAATTACCTCTCCACCAGCAGGACTTCACTGTGGTAAGAAGAATGTCTAGAGAGAGTTAACAGCAAGGGCAAACTAGAAGAGCAAGTGAAGAGATGGGAGAAGTGTAGCATCTTAGTGAATTTATAATTACCACATTCCTAATGAGAACAGTGTGTTCCCATCTGTCTCTGGTGTGTCTCAATGGGATTAAAATGTTACTTGTTACAGTTTGGTACTAACTGGAAAAGATTCTGATTTTTTTTGCAGTGTTCTCTAAATTGGTACAGATAATTGGTGACACTTTGGCGAGTAATTTCTAATCTGGGTGATGCTGATATCCTTTGTTAGACAGTGGGGAAAGAGCAGAGAGTAAATTCTGGGTTAATAAAGTAATTTATACATAGTTAAGTAAATAAATGTCACTCTTACGGGTTCCAGAGCCTCTTTTTGCCACCAGTGTGCTGGATTAAACATCCTCACTTAACATTATCCTCCTTCCCCTATTAACCTTCAACACATTCCTTCCCTCAGGTATCTTTTATGGAAAACAATACTCAGTGTAGGCTTCTCTCTCATTTGGTCACTCCCCATCCCCTTTTTAACCTGAGGAGAGAGCAATAAACCTTTCCCTATTTTTCTTTTGTGTGGTTTTGTTTTTCTTATTAGTTGGCTTTCTACTTTCACCTTCTGAGGCACCAGCCTGGTACTTCCTCCCCAAAATGCTTTTTTTTCCTCTGTCCACTGTTGAGATTCAAGAACAGGGTGATTTCCTTACATTTTCCACCTTCTTACTTAGCACTCAGTGTGCACTTGTCACTTGCTAGGCCTTTGCACTTTCTTTGTAGCAGTAGGTGGCTCATATTTGATATGATGATATTTGATATGATTCAGTGTTTTGTGTTTTGTTTTTTTTTAACCCATACAGGTATTTAACCAGGAGGGAGAATTCCTACTGAAGTTTGGATCAAATGGTGAAGGAAATGGACAATTTAATGCACCAACTGGAGTAGCTGTAGATTCCAATGGGAATATTATCGTAGCAGACTGGGGCAACAGCCGAATACAGGTAGAGATTTGTGTGTCTGAAAACTTCTTGACTGGGAGAACTAATGGATTGGTAACTGCTCACTGGAGTCTTCAGCCTTCCCAAGACACAGGGTAACAGCAGTAGGAGTGATGTGGTTTCTAACACAGCCTTTTGTGTGGCTCAGTGCTGACTGCCCACCCTTAGAGGCAATGGTGTCAGACTGGGATGGGAATGGGATGTGTTCCTTGCCCTTTGTACCATCTTTCAGCAAATAAATAGGTTGCCAAGTCTGGAACTGCTGCTGACTTTCTGCTCTCAGTGTCAGTGAAGTACATGATGGAAGTGATCTTTTCTTTGCCTGACAAAAAAATACATTTTTTTGGAGAGTGAAATATGATCGTAAGGTTTTTGCCATTTTATTACTTTAATAAAAGTTGTGAAATGGGATTTCAGGGTAGTATTTCATTTTAACATTACCGGATACATTGGAATTTGCTCTCAGTAATTTTTATGGCTATCTGGATGAAAACCTTCTTATTAAGAGTAAATTCCTACTGATACTTAGATATTTAGCCTCCACTTAAGGTGTTCACTGGGTATTAATTTATAAGAAGGAAATTGGAGACAATTTCCTCCATTTTCTTTGATATTTCTCAAAATGCAGCAAAGAGTTTCTCACTTTTCTGAGAGCTGTGGGCTTGTGGCTCATAAATTGTGGGATTTGGGTGTGAGCAGGGGTAGGAAATCAGCCTGCTGTGCTGACCTGGCATATTTGGTGGGTTTCCTGAACCAGCACTCGTGTTCACTCATCCCTTTGACCAAAAAAATAAAGGCAAAGGTTGACCACATGGATCCCCATAGCAAAATTGCAGGGAAATAACATCCTTTTTGTAGTCTGGCATCACTTC
>VYZU01034957.1:20319-35907 GCA_013401355.1 Ceyx cyanopectus
CCATCTGTCTCTGGTGTGTCTCAATGGGATTAAAATGTTACTTGTTACAGTTTGGTACTAACTGGAAAAGATTCTGATTTTTTTTGCAGTGTTCTCTAAATTGGTACAGATAATTGGTGACACTTTGGCGAGTAATTTCTAATCTGGGTGATGCTGATATCCTTTGTTAGACAGTGGGGAAAGAGCAGAGAGTAAATTCTGGGTTAATAAAGTAATTTATACATAGTTAAGTAAATAAATGTCACTCTTACGGGTTCCAGAGCCTCTTTTTGCCACCAGTGTGCTGGATTAAACATCCTCACTTAACATTATCCTCCTTCCCCTATTAACCTTCAACACATTCCTTCCCTCAGGTATCTTTTATGGAAAACAATACTCAGTGTAGGCTTCTCTCTCATTTGGTCACTCCCCATCCCCTTTTTAACCTGAGGAGAGAGCAATAAACCTTTCCCTATTTTTCTTTTGTGTGGTTTTGTTTTTCTTATTAGTTGGCTTTCTACTTTCACCTTCTGAGGCACCAGCCTGGTACTTCCTCCCCAAAATGCTTTTTTTTCCTCTGTCCACTGTTGAGATTCAAGAACAGGGTGATTTCCTTACATTTTCCACCTTCTTACTTAGCACTCAGTGTGCACTTGTCACTTGCTAGGCCTTTGCACTTTCTTTGTAGCAGTAGGTGGCTCATATTTGATATGATGATATTTGATATGATTCAGTGTTTTGTGTTTTGTTTTTTTTTAACCCATACAGGTATTTAACCAGGAGGGAGAATTCCTACTGAAGTTTGGATCAAATGGTGAAGGAAATGGACAATTTAATGCACCAACTGGAGTAGCTGTAGATTCCAATGGGAATATTATCGTAGCAGACTGGGGCAACAGCCGAATACAGGTAGAGATTTGTGTGTCTGAAAACTTCTTGACTGGGAGAACTAATGGATTGGTAACTGCTCACTGGAGTCTTCAGCCTTCCCAAGACACAGGGTAACAGCAGTAGGAGTGATGTGGTTTCTAACACAGCCTTTTGTGTGGCTCAGTGCTGACTGCCCACCCTTAGAGGCAATGGTGTCAGACTGTGGCCTTTCCAGTGTGACTGCTAAAACTCTGATGCATCCTCTGACCAAGGCTCTTGTCTCCAAGTAGTTCCCCAAAAGCTATTTGCTGACTTAGGAGACCTTGAAGCATTGCTCAGGTTATAATTATTTTAATCACCATAACAGATCGGTGACAAGGTGGAAAATATGAAAAAGCAAATTATCTGTATAGCCCCTGAGGATAATGGAGCAGATTTTTATCATCTTTTTTTTTTAAAATGCTGAGAAAATATTCTGCTTTTATGTTATGTTATAAAAATACTTTTTATCTTTTCAAGTGCTAATCACAGAGTCGTCTTATTTGCCAAAGAATAGCTCATAAATAACGGAATGTATATATTATTTTTACTGAAAATAAGAGTGAGGGAGATGCTTCTGGGTTGTTCACAAGATGTCAACAGTGTAAAGAAGTTCCTGGTTTTCTCTGCCTGGGAACCCGAGAGTCATGTTAGCCTAAGTAGTGATACTGGTTAGGAAAACAAGGTGTTGGTTGAGTTCCTGATTGAGTTTGATTTCTTGTAGTTGGCTCTTTTTAGAACAAGGAACAGCCAAGATGCTCTTTTTGATATGATTTCATTATTATGAGAGTAACAGCTCCTGTGAGCTGTTGTGTGTGTCAGCCATTTCAGAAGTGTGATGGTAGCACTGAGGGCACACTTGTGTCCACTCTTTTTCCTTTCTGTTCATCTAACATTTATTCTGTGCTTTCTCACCCTCAAAGGTTTTTGATGGAAGTGGATCGTTTTTATCGTACATTAACACCTCTGCTGACCCACTCTATGGCCCTCAAGGTCTGGCCCTTACTTCAGATGGCCACGTTGTAGTTGCAGACTCTGGAAATCACTGCTTCAAGGTCTATCGGTACCTGCAGTAGCCATGAGCTCTGGAGCTGGGCAAGCATCCACCCTCCAGAAGAGACTGGTCCCAGAGATCCAGTGCAGGACATCTCCTACTTTGAGTTCATTTGTAATAATGCAGGAGTCTCTTAGTGACTTCTCTCTCGGGTTAATTTCCAAACTTCCCTTGTTTACATAGGATTTGCACCTCTTCTGTTTCTCACTGAACTTTGGGTTGTAAGGGTTAACACACCAGATCCTCTTTACCTGAGGACAGTTAAAAGAACAATGTGATATTCAACACAAACTGCAACCTGTGGAACTGGAACTAAAAAAATAGGCAAAAATGAGAAAAATCCAGGAAAAGTCCCCAAAGCTTTTTGAAGACTGCAAAGGGTAGCTCCTGCTCAGAGCTTCCAGATTAGAAGAAATATCATTGTTATGCATTACTTAACCCAGGGGTGATCCTGGGAATCTTCTAGATCTCATTATCACGGTAGGTATTACACTTCTGACACTCTTCAGTCTTACTATCTGTAACAAGTAGGTCCTTTTAGTGTAAAGTTAAGTTTCACAGAATCCATCTGGCTCTAACTGTCAGACCTAACACATCTCAGCATTTAGCACTATAAGAATCAATGCAAATTCCCTACTCTTGTGGGATTAATGAAGGATTGTTCCATGTGCTTGTTTTTCCACTCTTCCTCTTGCTCAGTGTGCTGGAAAGACTTTGCAGAGACCTGACATTTCTAAAGCTCTGGAAAAAAAATGGAATTGTAGTGATCCATTAATGAGAGCTGAATTTCTGTATAATGACAGACCTTTTGACACCAAACTAGTTCATTAGGATCAGGGTTATTACGATGTCAACTCAATTAACCTCATGTGTGCCACTCTTCCATTGTGTTCATTGCCACGTTTCCTTATGGCAATTCATTGTATTAACCAATAAACTGAAATGCAGCATCACACAGGACAGAAAGCCAGAGAGGTACCCCTATGGAGGACCTACATTATACAACCAAAGCAACTGTGCTGAACAGAGGTTGTATAAGAAAGCCAAGGGTTACCAAAGCTATTTGTTTTTACGTGAGAAAAAAAACCAACATGACAGATAAGAATGAATTTGAACCAATTCCTGAAGTCCTTCATCAAAGGGAATTTTGTTAGAGGACAACGTAAGGACTGTGAGAGTTGTTCCAATTTGTTTGTGTGTGTGTATGTATGAATGACTGATTGACACAGAAATAAAACAATAAATGTAGGTTATTCCAGCAGACTGGAACGTTTGTATGCCATGTGACAATGGCAGTACTCTAAAAAATGTCCCTTCTTCTTCCTAACAGATCTCTCTACTGTATTCCTTATTGAAATATTAATTTTATTGGAGATGCTTACAATCATAAGACTTGGGTTTGTTTTTACATGTTTTTTTTTGTTTCTTTGGGTTTTTTTGTGAACTTCTATTTAAAGTAGCACTGGTTTTATTCTTATTTCTAAATCCAATGGTCAAAGGATGAATTGCTACTGTAGCCTAATCTAGAGTGGTGCTCACTCTTCTACCTCCTTTGAGGAGCTGGTGAGCTTGCTGCCAACACCTACAATAGCCTGGGAATTCCTGTCTTTGTTTTCTCACTTGTAGGGCCTTGAGACAAAAGGGTGTTGGGTCAGGAACCAGGGTCTTTTTTAAGCATGTTTGCAAAACTGAAAGAAATCTTTGTCAAATTACATGTTATAAGTATTTGTCTTATTTCTAAAAGGTTAAGGTTGTTGTTTCAATTAATTTGAGAAGAAATAGTGGTTTTATAGTAAAGATGCATTTGACTTGTAAAAGTGCTGACCCCAAAATTCTTAAATGTGGGATTTGTCTGACTTTTAATTACTGTTTCTTAAAGATGTTTCCTCTTCTTTCCCTTGTTTATTTTTTGCACATAGAGCCAATTTACAAAATCTCATGCAAGAAAAGTTTCCTTCTTTCATTGGAATAAATATTTTTTGTATAAGGCTTAAGGTTTGGATTATATAATGCAGCTAAGAAACTGGTGGTAACATTTTTGAGATGATAAAAATCAAGCCTGTTATTACCAAGAGAACAAAATATCCTCTGCTTGAGCTAAGTTTGTTCTAAAATTCTGAAGATGATATATTAGTCATTAAAAAATAAACTGTCCTATCAAAATTTAACAAAGGTGTAGATAAAATTTTCTGGTGATCAAGTAATTTCCTTCTAAGTGTCCTTATAAGCAACCTTCTCACAAGCAGACAATTTATGACATTGGAATGCCCTGGAATAGGTGATTTTTTTCAACAAAGAAAAAGCACACACGTAGCAATTGAACTGTATTTATTAACAAAGAAAAGAGGTTGCACGGGGTTCTTTGTAGTAAAAAGCAAAGGAGAAACATGCTGTTGCTGTCAATTATGAATACTAGTTACAAATCTGGATTTTGGCACTAGCATTTTACTGAACTTGCATGGTTTCCACTCAGGAAACATTGCCAAATCCTCTGTTGCCAGGAACTCCAAGAGGCAGAGAAATCAGGCTGCTAGCTGACTTGCTTCTGGAGCCAACTTACAACCCCTAGAACGCTCAACTCACAAACCTTACAAGGAGCAACCAAGGCAGAAATTCTGTCCTAAAAAGCTGGCAGATGCTGTTTTTCATCCCATTAAGTCAATGTCAAGATTGCACTGCTTGATTTGCTGAGTTGTTAGCATTTATTCAAGGTTTTACAGGCATTCTGTTGCCAGGTTTCAGGTATTAACCAAACTTCCCTCGACTTTCTGACTGCCAACTGACTAGCAGAACAGCATGATGGTGTAGGTGTGTGCTTCACTTAACTGATCTTCAACTCAAAACTTATTCTCAAAAGCTTATCAGATCTTGTGTAATTTGGAGCATAATCAGTAGGGGATTTTTACATAGGCTAAACCAGCAGCAATGTAGCTGAAAAAGCAAAGGAAGATGGTTTAGGCATTTGCCTAATGTAGATGGGGACTAATTTATTAGTAAATGCTCTTCTATTCTGTAAAAGCTAGAGGGCTTTTGATTTTATGTCAATATTTTTTATAACTAAGGATCTAGTGTTGCCATAATGAGAACTACAAGTGCCCAATGCATTGTGCTTTGCTATGGAGAAATGACTTTCGGTTATAGGGGAAATCATGGTGTACACTGAAAATTCTCTTCAGGAATGGGGAGCAGGGATTGCTTTTGGCCTGTTTGTGGAGGGTAGGTGGAAGGTATCTGTGCTATGGAGTAATTCCTAGCAGGTTGTGTTATTGCTGATGAATGTCCAGCACTTCAGTTGATGTTTGTGAGCAACACAGCCTTAACCCTGACACTTTTGCTTTGGCTTTATGACATGGGAATGTTCCCTAAGCTGCACAGTGTATGGCAGCAGCCCCTGCTAGAAATCTCTAAGTGCAGCTTTCCAGTTCTAGGAGTCACTTTTTTTTTTTCTTCTTAATTTTTTTAA
Organism: Ceyx cyanopectus; assembly: GCA_013401355.1. Classification (NCBI taxonomy): domain Eukaryota; kingdom Metazoa; phylum Chordata; class Aves; order Coraciiformes; family Alcedinidae; genus Ceyx; species Ceyx cyanopectus. The sequence continues at coordinate 25,725 of VYZU01034957.1, forward strand.
ATAAAGGTTTTGTACATTCCATCTTTGTAAGTCAATCTCCTGTGTTTTGTGTACATATAAGCCTTGCACTCTCTTGAGACTCATAATGAAATATTCTTCTCACTTGGGTTTCTTTTGTCGTTGTTTTTGTAGGGGTTTTTTTGTGTGTTTTGTTTGCTTTTCTTTGTTTTTTAATCTTTTGGTTTTTAAATCCTCGTGAGGCTAAATCAAAACTTTGTCTCCTTAAGGTCAAGGATGAAAGATGTGCATCAAAGTGTTTGTGAGTGTGTGTGTAGTTTTAGCTTCCCGTGTGCCACAGTATTTTCGATGCTTTAGCCGACAATGAAAAAAAAAGAAATTACTCTGTCTTGGAAATGTAGGAAAATCAGAGTGAAATGTGTACCTTTACCACGCACAAAAACCGTCAAATAATAAAAATAAAGCTTGTTTCCTCTGTTACTTTCATGGCTGAGGATTTATTTTTTTACACGTCCCTAAAAATAGTCTCATAATGCAAGAAAATGCGGGGTTGTTTCTTTCCAAAAGGAAACCCTGACATCACAGGTCACAGGCCAAGAATACTGTGCTTGTTTCCAGGGTGTTTCGTTTTCATGCAGACAGAGAACAAGGAGGGACTTGGGTTCTTCTTGGGAAGAAGGTCAGGAATTGGAGCTTCCAGGTCTTCTCCCTCTCCTTCCTCAGTTCAGCCATCAGAATCAACTTTTTCCCTGCTGGCAGGAAAATTATCAGGAGTGAGCTCTACATCTATAACATGGAAGTTCAGCTGGTCTGTGCTACAACCTTTCAAGGGTCTGCTTCAGGAAAACATCTTGAAATCACAGAATCACACGATGCTAAGGGTTGGAAGGGACCTAGAAGATCATCTAGTCCAACCGCCCTGCAAATCATTGTAGAAGAACAGAAAAATTGCCTTAGGAGTTCAATCTGACTCCTTTCCTTTAGGAACAATTTTTCAGCTTATGTTAATTCTTTTTTTGCAGATAGTAAACAAGTATTCTTGGTCACTGGTGAACTCTCCAAACCTGAACCCTTTGAGAACTCGGTGATTGGGAACTTGCTCACTAAATTAAAGAGAATCTTCAGGTGCATCATTTGGTGTGGAAACAATCTCACTGGAGGGGACTGGAGAGACCAGACTGGTGATGTGCATTTGCTTGATGGCAGGACACTGAGACATCAGATCTTTTCCCCAAACCCTCTAAAGGTATCCAAAGGCATTGTCTGTCAGCTAAAAAACCACCCTATAGCTTGAGGCAGAGCAGTCTGATGGTCAGAGTTGCAGAGTGCCCCTTCCACCCCATGCAAAGAACACCATGAAGAAGGGAGGAGATGGCACAGGATAACCCAAAAGCCAGAGAAAGAGTGGCTGAGTAGGCAAGATTATTGCGGTATTCCCAGTCTTTTCTCACTGACTGGCTAGAAATTTTTTCTGACCCCTGGATTAACAACTTCACCTGTCTACAAGTGCTTCCCAACATTCCTGTGTGACTTGGTCTAGGTGCCCCTGCTCTGGCAGGGGGGTTGGACTAGATCTTCTAGCTCCCTTCCAACCCCTGACACTCTGTGAGGCTGTGAACTTCACCTGTCTACAAGTGCCTATGATAGGTGTTTAAAGACAAAGCCCCTATGAAATGTGGTGTTACGTGTCCAGAGAAGGGCCACGATGGTGATCAGAGGCTGGAGCACCTCCTGTGAGGACAGGCTGAGAGAGCTGGGGTTGTTCAGTCTGGTGAAGGTTCCAGGGAGACCTTCTTGTGGCTCCCAGGATCTGAAGGGGCTCCAGGAAAGCTGGGGAGGGACTTTTTAGGCTGTTAGTTAGTGACAGGACTGGAGGGAATGAATTAAAACTAGAGCTGGGTGGATTCAGATCAGACATGAGGAAAACTTTCTTGCCAATGAGGGTGGTGAGACACTTGCCCAGGGTGCCCACAGAGGTGCTGGAAGCCCCATCCTTGGCAGTGTTTCAGTCCAGGCTGGATGGGGCTCTGAGCAACCTGCTCCAGTGGGAGGTGTCCCTGTCATGGCAAGGGGGTTGGAACTGGATGAGCTTTAAGGTCCCTTCCAACCCTGACAATTCGATGATTATAAAACGATAGAGAAGCAAACCCCCCCCTTCGAGCTGGGCAAAAAATGCCGTAGCTCGACTCCTTGTCTAACTGTACAAGGTATAAACAACAAAACTCAATTTTCCGCATCTATTTTTTCTCCACAAAGCATTTCCGGGGCTCAACGCCGAGCCCGCCGGGCGTTCCCGCGGTGCGGGGGCGGTGCGGGGGCGGGGCTGCTGCGCGGGCTCCCGGCGGCCTCTTCTCTGCCGCTGGCGCGGAAATCGAACCCCGCCGCTCGCCCGGCCCCGGAGGCGACATGGTAAGCGGCTGGGCCGGCTGCTCTCTCGCCTCCCGTGCTCGTTTGCCACTTACGGCGCGGCGGCCGGAGCGCTACCGAAGCTGGCGGGGCTGCTGAGGGAGACGCGCGGCGGGCACGGCAGCCTCTCGGGGAGAGGGCGGAGCGAGGCGACCGCTGCTGCTGGTATCGGCTGCTCTGTGCCTCGCCTTCCCTCGGTGGCCGCGGCGGGCGGGCGGCGGGAGCCGTTCCCCTGAGCCCGCGTCTCTAGCGGCCCCAGGACCGCAGCGGGACTCCCAGTGCCCCTGCCCCGCGGCGGCTCCCGCTGAAGCCCCGCGGCGCCTCCCGCGGGGGATGCAGCGCTACTGTAGCTGCTGCTTCCTGCGCTTTCTTCACCAGCCGTGTAAAGGGGCCGGCCCTGGGAAGAGCAGGCGCTGCGGGGCGGGCACGGTTCCCGCCTGCCCCGCGGAGACGCAGAGCAGCCCGGGGAAGCGGCGGCCGCGGCCCCCCGAGCCAACCCAGGGTCCAGCAGCGTGAGCGGCCGCGTCCCTCCTGGCCTGGCTGTTTATAGCCGTGGTTTCAGAAATGCCGCTCGGATTGCCTGTCCTGTGCCTAGGGGTTCTGCTCCTGAGGCTGCTGTTGGGGCTGAGTGGGGAGGCAGGGAGAGGGGCTGCTCGGGCTGTTCGCTCTTCACGCTCTGCACAGAGGTGCTGGCTCCATCTTCTAATCCTGTTTCATGTTCTTAGCGTGTGGGAAACAGCTGCCGTATCCGTGCTGACGCAAGGCATCTCTGCCTGAAATGGGAGAAGACTTGGAAATATATTAATAGTGCTTTTTGCTTAATATATTGAATTGCTTCCATTCGTATCTCTGTTACAGTTGCTGCATAAGCTGCTTTTTAAACGTGTTTTTCATTTAATAATCTGCCCCTTTTGCTGTCCACACATGTTTTAAATGGGATGCTGCCCTGCTGTGGGATTTAGGTAAGAAGGAAGCAGCAGCTGAGAATTAAACAGTGGTATTGATTCATACAGAATCATAGAATGTTTAGGGCTGGAAGGGACCTCCAAAAGGCATCTAGTGCAGCCCCCTGCAGGGAGCAGGGACACCCTCAACTAGCCCAGGCTGCTCAGAGCCTTGGCCAACCTCTCCTCCAATAGCTCCAGGGATGGGGTCTTAACCACTTCCCTGGGGAGCCTGTGCCACTGATCCAACACCCTCAAGGGCAAGAACTTCTTCCTGATCTTCTCAATGCACCATGTTAGTAGAATCTTCACTTCCATCGACTTAAGGGAAATTACAATGATGTCTTTATTTAACTTGATTTTTTTTTTTAAGGGAGACATTTTTCTGCTGACACTTTTGTTTGCTCTTTCCTCCTTTCATTTTTCTGTAGCCACATGCAGCAGGGAAGGCTCTTGCAGCCTGTGGGACAGGTTGGATGATGGGCTGAGGCCAGTTGTCTGAGGGACACTGAGGCCAAGGGCCTGGGCCTGCATTTGGGTCACAACAACCCCCAGCAGCTCCAGGCTGGGGGAGCAGGGGCTGGAACGTGCCCAGCAGAAAAGGCCCCCAATTCTCTGTGAAATATTTTATATCCGAATTTTACAAGGGGTATATCAAACCAGTGTCTGTGAAAGTGACCAGAGGAGGGTATTTCTCAAGGTTGTATTGCTGGTAGCAGGCTCTGTGTGGGCATTTCTGTTTATTCCTTCTATTTCAATGCACCTTATTTGCTGCTTGGTCACAGAACTGAGCAGAAAAGGAATAAAAGAAGCAGAGCTCTTAAAATGTGGCCTTGAAATGAAATAGGAAATTTGAAGAAAGATGTAGTACCTCAAAATGCACTTTATCTCCTTAAAAAAAACTGTCAATGGCCTCCATCTCACTCCCAGTGTCAAAAAAAAGTGTTTCTAAGCAAAACCCCCAAGAGATACTCCTTATCTTTTTAAGGATTATTAAACATTTGTGTGAGTTGCTGAAAATTGGTGTACATGCACATTTTTAGTCTAGTGAGACAAAGCTCAATATATAATTATATTAATAAAAATAATTTAATTTAAATAATTAAATGTAATGAAATAATTAAATTAATAATTTAAGAAACGCTGAGACTTAAGGTGGGCTGGGTTTTGTAGGAGGTCAGCTCCAAAGTTAGGACATAGGTCCCTCATTTTAAGAGGCTGCAGATGAATTAGCTCCTTTGGGAAGAAGTAGTTTGAAAGCCTGGGGTTAATGGTGAAGTATTTTAAAGGATGGCAAATGTAACTTAGCTGTAAGTGGATATGAATTCTGAGCAGATGTTAATTATTCAAGTGAGTGAATGTGTTGGGGTATTTATTTTTTCCTTTTCCTGTTCTAGTCCAAGAAAAAAGGTCTGAGTTTTGAGGAGAAGAGAGCTCGCATGATGGAGATCTTCTTTGAAACAGTAAGTAACTGAAAGGGAGAAATCTGTGTTAGGAAAGCTGAGAGTGGATCTGGAAGAGATCACTGGGGAGAAGAAACCCAGAGATCCAAAAGCAGAGCTGCAGTTGTGTTGGTGGAGTAATTCATGATGTTTCACCTACTGAGATTATTGTGGCATTGGAGTACTTGAGCAGTGTGGTGCATCTGGTGCTGCCAATCTGACCTGTGCTAAGGGGATTGTGGTCTCACTGGAGACAAACTACAGACCAAAGAAAAGAATGGGACTTGTTACAATAGGAAAAAAAAAAAATCAAATTAATGATCAGAATGCTCTGATTCTGAGGGATATGCAGCCTGGTTCCCTAGCAAAGCATAAACATAGTATTTCCTACTTGCTTTTTTTGGCATTGGCTTAGTGTTAAAAGCACTCAGGCTTAAGTGATGCTGTAATTTGGACCTTTATGTCTTTTATGTTTTGCACAGAAAGATGTGTTCCAGCTGAAGGATATAGAGAAGATTGCTCCAAAAGAAAAAGGAATTAGTAAGTGTTTACAAAAAGTTGTTTCTCTTGAGCCATAAATCATTTTTTGGGACCAGTAATGCAGTTTAAGTGCTCCTGGCTACAATTTTATATTTGTGATAGTAATCATGACAAAAATAGCTAGAAAGGGAATGGAAATTAGAAGTAGCTAGATGTGAATGAAAATATAAACAGCTAAATTAAATGAAAATGAAAATAGCTAGAAAGAAATGTCAATGGCAGGGCTGCAGTGACATTGTCAGTGTACTTCTGTCCTGGTTCTCTCATCTTTGTCACTTACATTAGGTGTTAGGACCAAAATGGGAGCTAACTCCAAGTTAACCACTAAAAATGGGATTTTTCCTTGGCTCTGGGATGTGTGACTTGCAGTGACTTTCAGTCTGTGAAGTGCTTTTGTGCACTCAGGTAGTGAACAAAGGATTTATGTGTCTGTAATGTCACAAGTAGCTGGAGTTTAGAGTTTCTAAAACATTTAACACCTTTGAGTAGTTCAGATTCATCCTGTGCTGCATAGGAAGGCTTTTAGCCACCCAACCCAGGCTCCACTTCCTCTGAAAAGAAAAACATCTTGCCTCTGGAAACACCCCTGTGCTGGCATCCAGCTTCCAAAAGGTTGGACATTCCTGATCCCAGAACCCCTTTAGACTTAAAATTGAAGGAAAACCATAAACTAGTCTTTACATCTGCAACACTTGGGGATAATAGTGACTGCTTTGCTTTGTTGAACAGGTATAGTTGTATTTTTTTTCTATGGTGACTTATAGCACATGCTTTCTAGAAAATGAACAATTACATCCAGAAATGTTTTGGAACCTTCTGAGTGCAGATGACTTTCTGTACTGCAACTGAATGTAGTCAAAAGTAAAACCTGTACCTCCTGAGCCTGTAGACAGGTGGCTTTAGTGCCTGTGCTACTGTTAAATGCTTTGATAAGCATTGCAATGAGAAATTAAATTCCACTCCTCATCAAGAAATGATAAATGAATCCATGTTAAGAGTTAAGGTTGCAAGACAGCTTCTCATGAGTTCGTTATGGTATTGTACTGTAACATGCATGTATGTTTTATGATGCTGCTGAGCAGTGGTTTGCAAACATCTGGTAGCAGTCTTCACAGAATAGCAGCAGCTTTTACGTATAAACTGCTGATTTCAAAGAAATTCATCCCTGCAAGTGGAGCATCAGGCATGGGATCCTCTTGAAACCTTCCAGCTAACTGACATTAGAGTAAAATATTCAAATATTGTAGATGATGACTTAAGCTGGTTGTGATTTTCCATCGTTTAGATGCTATGCAGCTCTAACTTGCTTTATTTTGTTCTGCTTTTGTTAGCCTCGATGTCAGTGAAGGAGATTCTGCAAAGCTTAGTGGATGATGGCATGGTGGACACAGACAGAATTGGAACTTCCAATTATTTCTGGGCTTTTCCAAGCAAAGCTCTTCATTCCAGGAAGCGTAAACTGGAAGAATTGGAGACTCAGGTAAATCTGTTTTAAGGAAAGTGCTTGTTTACCTGAATGTGTTTGCTTTTTTTCCTTCTACCCCCTTGGCATTGCTTGGCACTGCCCAATCTGAGGTGTGCACACAGGTTTTACTGAGGGAATCAGCTGGCACACGTGGTACAGCATCCATGGGGTGGCTGTCACATCAGAAAGGTTTGGGAGGCTGTTCTTGTTGAAGCTAGAGAAGACTTCTTGGCTATTTGCTCTGAAAGCAAGTTCTTCAGGATGCAAAACATCATTTAAAGACTTCCTCTAAATATTTAGACAGCATATGCCTCTGTGTGTCCCTTACTCAGTGTGGGCTGGCCTGCTGTAATGCTCTAAAAGCAATGAGAGGGCTGAAATCACAACCCAAGTGTATGTGGCAGTGTTTGCTACTTAGGACCATTGTGCTTTCCTCTGCTTTTATCAGTAGCTTAATTGGTGAGCTCTTGTGTAATCCCATATTGCACTCCTGTTAGGAGAGAAGAGCAGATTGGTCGTCATCTGCAGAAGAGCAGGGAGTTGTTTCTTGCACCATTACTGTTTTGTTGATCTACTTCTTTCCTGCTTTTTAGGAACTGTCTTTCTTGCTTCTTTTACTCCAAGTGGGAAAGCATCTATTCATCAGTTTCTCTGGGAGTCAGCTGGAGCACAAGAGGTTGAGGAGAAACACAAGGAAAAACTTGTTCCCAGTGAGGGTGGCAGAGCCTGGCAGGGGCTGCCCATTGAGGTTGTGGAGTCTCCTGCTCTGGAGACATTCCAGCCCCCCTGGATCTGTTCCTGGGTGACTTTTTGTCTGCTCTTTTACTGCCTTTTTTTTTCAGAACTCAAATTCAGACACTAAAAACTTCCTTGATGTAGCTGGATAAGCTTGTACTATTTTCAGGCATGGACTGTGTGTCCATCTTAAATTCATTTTTACTGACCACTACTCCAGTGAGGTTGCATTTGTATGAAATGAGATCATTTTAACTCTTTAACTGAGGTTCCTAGTGAAGTTACTACTGTAAGCAAACCCCATCTATTACTCTGGCATTATAATGGAGGTAGTTACTTTATTGCAAGGTTATTTTATGGCTGTTTCTGTGTAGGAGATAAACTATGCTGATCCACACAGTTTTGCAATGTAAAACTGTTCCAGTTGAAAAAGAATTTTGTTACCAGACCCTTATTTGCACACTCAAGCCCTTCTCCTAAAATAAGGGTTTATTAAGAGCTCTCTTTAGACTATGTTAAGAGTTCTTAAAAATACTTACATTCATTACCTTCCTTCTCTGATGAGACTGGAAGAGTTTCAGCATTTCAGGGAAGAAAATAGCCAGTTGAAAATAACTTTTCTGTTGAGACAGGCAGCAGGAAGGTGGTATTTTCCATGCAAAACTCTCTGAGCATATTTGAGATGGTAACAGATTGTGCCTGTGAGTTCAAATTAGCTATTTCAGTCTTGTGTGATGTGAACACATCCAGGCTTTTCTTTAGGGTTTCTGAAACCAGTCACCAACTATCACAAAGCTTCTTGTCAGAACATGCAAAGCAGAGGCAGAGAAATAAGCTAGTGTACCATTTCTGTCACAGGCCTCCTGCCTTTGATCATTGCTGAGTACAGCTTTGGGCATGTGGAGAGACATGTTGTCTGTCTGTCTCTTGTCCAGATCACTTGTTCACTGCATGACTTGGGCTCTCTTGCTCTCTGCATCTTGCAGAGCTTGTGATGCTGGGCAACCTGGCTTGGAAAGTGTTCTTGAGTGTTTTGCTTTAAGTTTTTACAGTGATTGTGGAGCTGCACCCCAACTTGAAGGCTCAGCAGTGGAGTCTGACTCCATCTGCATCATCAAACCAAGCCAGTTTTGGCTGGGTGTTCACATTTTCTTTTTCTCTGATTCTTTAGAATACTAAACTTCAGAACCTGAAAAATAATGATAAAGTTCTAGTTCTGAAGTATTAGGTTCTGAAGTTTTGAATTCACTGTGATCAATTTTGTCTTGACAAAATGGGATCTTTGTTCTTGGCAGGACAATACTGGGAGCTTAGGCTTTTTATTGAACTGAAGGACTTGACCTATGCAGTGTAGACAGAAATTTAAATATATTAATTATATTTANTAGATGCTATGCAGCTCTAACTTGCTTTATTTTGTTCTGCTTTTGTTAGCCTCGATGTCAGTGAAGGAGATTCTGCAAAGCTTAGTGGATGATGGCATGGTGGACACAGACAGAATTGGAACTTCCAATTATTTCTGGGCTTTTCCAAGCAAAGCTCTTCATTCCAGGAAGCGTAAACTGGAAGAATTGGAGACTCAGGTAAATCTGTTTTAAGGAAAGTGCTTGTTTACCTGAATGTGTTTGCTTTTTTTCCTTCTACCCCCTTGGCATTGCTTGGCACTGCCCAATCTGAGGTGTGCACACAGGTTTTACTGAGGGAATCAGCTGGCACACGTGGTACAGCATCCATGGGGTGGCTGTCACATCAGAAAGGTTTGGGAGGCTGTTCTTGTTGAAGCTAGAGAAGACTTCTTGGCTATTTGCTCTGAAAGCAAGTTCTTCAGGATGCAAAACATCATTTAAAGACTTCCTCTAAATATTTAGACAGCATATACCTCTGTGTGTCCCTTACTCAGTGTGGGCTGGCCTGCTGTAATGCTCTAAAAGCAATGAGAGGGCTGAAATCACAACCCAAGTGTATGTGGCAGTGTTTGCTACTTAGGACCATTGTGCTTTCCTCTGCTTTTATCAGTAGCTTAATTGGTGAGCTCTTGTGTAATCCCATATTGCACTCCTGTTAGGAGAGAAGAGCAGATTGGTCGTCATCTGCAGAAGAGCAGGGAGTTGTTTCTTGCACCATTACTGTTTTGTTGATCTACTTCTTTCCTGCTTTTTAGGAACTGTCTTTCTTGCTTCTTTTACTCCAAGTGGGAAAGCATCTATTCATCAGTTTCTCTGGGAGTCAGCTGGAGCACAAGAGGTTGAGGAGAAACACAAGGAAAAACTTGTTCCCAGTGAGGGTGGCAGAGCCTGGCAGGGGCTGCCCATTGAGGTTGTGGAGTCTCCTGCTCTGGAGACATTCCAGCCCCCCTGGATCTGTTCCTGGGTGACTTTTTGTCTGCTCTTTTACTGCCTTTTTTTTTCAGAACTCAAATTCAGACACTAAAAACTTCCTTGATGTAGCTGGATAAGCTTGTACTATTTTCAGGCATGGACTGTGTGTCCATCTTAAATTCATTTTTACTGACCACTACTCCAGTGAGGTTGCATTTGTATGAAATGAGATCATTTTAACTCTTTAACTGAGGTTCCTAGTGAAGTTACTACTGTAAGCAAACCCCATCTATTACTCTGGCATTATAATGGAGGTAGTTACTTTATTGCAAGGTTATTTTATGGCTGTTTCTGTGTAGGAGATAAAATGATCTC
>VYZU01034960.1:1235-36474 GCA_013401355.1 Ceyx cyanopectus
TTTTTCCCACCTCCCCTCCCCTTCCCTTCCCCTTCCTCCCTCCTCCCTTTGCGCGGCATGGCAACTGGCGCGGAGTCCACCGCAGCCGCCCCCGGGCCCGGCTGGAGTAGGAGGAGGACGACGGGCAAGCTGCAGCGGCCCGTGGGCTAGGCCCCGCCGCCCGCCCCTCCGCCGCTGCCGCCTCTCTTCTCGACGCGGAGTCGCCGCCGTTGAGGGGCCGCCGCTCCCCTCATTCCTCCCTTCCCAGCTTCGCTCCCTCTCGCCGGTGGGGGTCCTCGGGGCCGCTCCCGGGCTGGATGAATGTGGGAGAAGATGGAGACCAAGACGATCGTCTACGACCTGGACACCTCCGGGGGGCTGATGGAGGTGAGGCCCGGGCCGCAGAGCCGGTGGTGGTGGCGGGGGGGGGGGGAGCTTGACCGGGGAGGCCGCGGGGCTGCAAAATGGCGAGGGACCCCCCACCTCCCCCCCCGAGCCCCGTGGCCATAGAAGGAAGTGCGGAGGGACGGAGGCGGCTCGCCCAATCCCCGGGAGAGGCCCTCCCGGACACGGGGCTGGCGGGCGGGGCGGACCCGGCCGAGGCCGTGTCCCCCCGCGATGGGCCCGGGGCCGCTTTCCTCCCGTAGTGCAACTGGGAGACGGGCTGTCGCGGTCAGGGTCCGTCGCAGCCCCTCAGAGCCCCTCTCTCTCTGTCTGTTTGTGCATGTGCAGCAAATCCAAGCCCTCCTGGCTCCCCCCAAGAGCGAAGATGGGGAAAAAAAGAGCAGGAGGCCCGAGAAGGAGCCCAGGCGAAGTGGCAGGGCCACTAACCACGATAGCTGCGATAGCTGCAAGGAAGGAGGGGATCTGCTGTGCTGCGATCACTGCCCCGCTGCTTTCCACCTCCAGTGCTGGTAAGGCTCGGTGCTACCGCCCTCCGGGTCCCCCCGCCCGGCCCCGGCAGCGCCTTCCCTCCAACAGCTCCCGCTTCCCGTTAGTCCCTGCCCGGGGAGAGGCGTGGGGGGGAGGGGGGGACGCGACACTGGGCATAAGACCGGCAGGAACAAAAAAGGAGGTGCAAACCCCACTCGGGTCCATCCCCTCCCGAGACTAATCCGAGGCGAAAAGCCCCCTCGCTGCTTTCTCGGGGGGTTGTTGCTGGGGTGGAGTGTGTATGTGTGGGGGGGATTCTCTTCCCTCCTTTCTTTTTGTGCCGAGAGGAGGAGCGAGCGGCTGCCTGCGCGGCCTGGCTGCTTTGCTGCTGCCCCTGCCCGGCCTTCCACCCCCTCCGGAGCTGAGAACTTCCCCTCCTCACCCCTCTGCCAGGGTGGGTTGCTTTGGCAGGGGAGGGGATCTCCGGAGGCTCCTGGCTGGGGGTGGTGGGAGGGAAGCAGGGCTGGAGTCTCCACGCCAGGCCTTGACGTTCCCAGCGCTTCCGTGCTGCTGCAGCTGCTGGGAATAATGGAGGTTGCTGTCTCTGTGTCTCCCTGCCTCACTGTTTACAATATGGCGACCTTCCTTTAAATTATATTTTTATTCTCAGCGCCATTTTGGCTGCATATATGACTTCCCAGCCCTCGCAGCACTCCCTCAGTCTCTCAAACGTGTAAATACCTTCGCTGTGGAAATCCAGGCCTGCAGACTTTAAAATTGGCCGGGTTTATTCCTTTCCCTCCCTTTTTTTTTTTCCCCTTCCTCCTGACTCTTCAGACCTCCCCGGCTCGCCCGTGGGAGTGACTGCCGTGAACTGGGAGCAGTCGGGGTCCTCTTGCTGGGAGTTGCGTGGCTTTGTTGATGGAGGCAGATCTTCCTGCATGCAAATCTGGGTGCCCTGTGGGAGTCAGGAGGTGCGTGTGGAGGCGGTGGCAACGCTCAGAGGCTGCAGTGGGTTGGGAAGGACCCTGGCTGCCTTCCCTCAGCAGCTTCCCCAGCTCTCGGCACAAAGCGAACCTGCCGAGGGCACCTCAACTTTCTGCCCTCAAGTTGGTTTTTTTTCCCCCCTGCTTTCTGCACTGGGAGGGAGCCCAGACTCATCTGAGCCCTCCTTACCCGATTCTCTCCTTCAACAGTTGACACAGGCGGGTGGTTTGTGTTAAATTAGCACAGCCAGAGTGGATAATGGAGTGGAGGAGGGAGCGGGGCGAGTCAAACAGCTGGAGCTCGGGCATACAGAGTATTCTTCCTTAGGGGAGATTTTTTAACCACATTCCTTTCTCTCTTTCATGCTCTGGAGCTTTGTTTGCCACCCTGTTACAGCTGTCTTCTCTTTGCCTTTTTTTTTTTTTTTCTTCTTCCTGTTGGTTTTGGGTTTTTTGGGGGTTTTTTTTCTTCTTCTGCTCGGTGGTTACACTGCGTTGATATGCTAATTGCAGGTCTCTGAACACTTATTAAACTGATTGCTGATACCAGGAAAACTGAGTGTGTGGTCACAGTTGTGTAGGGAGTGTCCCGTTAGCAGCGTGTGGCCAGACGAGCCCGACAATGCCGTAGTGAGCAGCCATGACATCATCCCTCCTGCCCTCAGGAAGTGCTACTGGTGGTGGTGCAGATCCTCTCATATTTACCAGGAGGACACTTAGTTGTTTTTGTTATTTTTATCCATCATTCTCTATGGGCTTTAAGGTGTTTTGGGTTTTTTTTATTCTTGAGTGTAGTTGCTTGATGCTGCCAGACAAACCCTCAGCCTTCTCTTAGCGAGGCTGGAACGATGGCTAAAGTTTCACATTTTGAGGTGGAAGAGCTGTGGTGAATGCTGTAGAGTTTCCTGGTTGGCTCTGAATCCTGGTTAAAGCTAACTGAGAACACTGTGCGTGGCTACATTTCATGGCTTCGTTTGGCAAGCTGTTTGCAGTTATTGGGAAACAGTCATGTAAACCAAGTAGCTATAAAACTTTGGCTGTACTTGAATTAGTGGTATTTTAATTACAAAAAAATTATATAGATATTTTTTGGCTAACCAGTCACCCTTCGGAACAGAAATGGAAGGCACAACAATTCTGATTACACTTTCTCACTTCATTTGTTGCCTTTCCTGGAGTATCTCATCTTGACAGAAGCCCAGACACTGCTGTGGGAGGTGGCACAGCCTGGAGTGGCTTCACCTAAGGGCCTCCTGTTCTTCTCCCCTGCTACTAGACCTCTGTCCATCGCTTGGCCAAGGCCTTCCAGTCAACCAGGTTGTTTCAAAGGGATGCTCAGGTTTTGTTTTCCTGTTTTCTTCTCTTTGCCTCCTACACCTTGCTTAAAGTAAACTTCTGTTCTGGATGTAAACAGGCATAAAGGCAGCACTTGCAACTTCCTTTCTGCCTGCTCTTTTAAAATTTATTTAAAGAATAGAATCTGTAATGCAATGTGTGTTTTAAGTCATTTGAATAGCAGTTTAAATACACTTCTGGGGCTTAGCTGAATTGTGTTGACAGCTTACCTGCTCTTTAAGCATTTATTATAAGCTGTAGTACCAGGCAGCATTTGTTATCAATATAGCAAAAAAAATTAAAGAAAAACATTTTAAAAAGAGGCACTCTTAATTGGTCTGGGATTTTATTAAAGCTGTATAGGAGAGGCCATATTGTAAAAGAAAATCAATGGCAAGGGTGTGATCAGCCCAAGTCATGCTGGAGGCAAACTCAGGAGTTCACCTCCACCCAGCTCAGAGTCCCATAATCTACTTTTCTTTCTTCCTGTGCAGAGAAGATTCTTCTGCATCCTGTTGTTCTAACTTGCAGGGAGCAAATTGGCTTTGTTAGGTCAGTGTGTGGTTCTCAAACTTGAGCAGTTCCCCTTAACTTCCACTGAGTACCTAGAAGCCTGTTGTCTTCTGCAGGAAATGGAAGGTGCTTGGCCAAAACTTTTAGTCAGAGTAATTCTGGTTGCTGCTGGTAACTAACGAGTTGTGTTGATCGCTGTGGGAACGGCTGCTCTCCAGAGTTAATGTAGGTGGAAGTGGCTTCTCAATTCATCTGTCAGGGTGTCAGCTCTTCTCACGGCCAGCTTCAGAATTGCTAGTTCAGCATAAAAACTCCTACAGGTGCTGTAAGCACCCGTGGACCAATTGGGGAGGTCACCAGCCTGGCTGCAGATGAACTGTCCCCCCGGGAGCAGTACAGGAAAGTGTAAAACCCTTTCCAGACACTTAGCTTCAACAGACTTGGATTAACATCCTAGTCAGGTGACTGTCTTCAGGTTTGAATTTACAGAGAGGTGGGTGTGTGAGGGTTTTTTTTTCTGTCCTGAATCATTCTGGAAGACAGAACATGGGGTTTTTAGCTCTTCAGTCTGCTTCTGGTTACGCTGTTTGCCCATAATCAGCCCTTCTGGTCCTGGTGCAGCGCGGTTCATTGTGGTGTTCTGCCTTCACCCAGGCCCCTGGGAAAGGCCTGCTCTCCTTCTTTACATGACTGAAAACCAATTTTCCAGTAGTACTTCTATTCTTCCCCTTTTCTATCCTCCTCCCGGCAATGCGATTTGTTAGAATTCCCTGTATTTTGTTGGGGTAAACTTGATTCACGTTGCAAATTCATTACAGCTTCGCCCAAGGATTAGAAAGATCCCCGAGAGAGGAAAAGTTTAGTTAACAAGCTGGGGGAGGGGAGGGACAACAGGAGGGAGAACTAACACAGAACAGTTTTGTGTTTGTTTTTTCTTTTTTTTTTTTTTCAAGTCTCACTGCCTGAGTTTCTGTTGGAGGAGCCCAAAATCACTAGCCTCGCTGAATGCTGCTCTTCAAGTCCCTATTGCAAATCTCAGCTGCTGGCAGCCAAGCTCTTCTGGCGTGGCAGAGTGACCCGCCTTGCCCAGACTGACCAGCTGCCCGTTAGGGTGAAGGGGCAGTACCAGTTTAGCAGCAGTGCCCAGCAAAGACTTCCCTTAGCTGCTGGGAGAGGTAACTGTGTCCTGGGGCTCGCTGGCTCCGTCGGGCGCTTGCTCTGGGTGTTTATATTTGCAGCGGTTGGCTCTGTTTCCCCTCCGATTTGGCAGCCTTTGCCAAAGCGCCGTTGTCGAAGAACTGGAGTAACGGAGAAGTGTCTGCAGAGAGGAGGAGAGGAAGCTAAACTAGCCTGCGTTTTGCATATTCTCCGTGAGTCACTTGGGTTAAGCGCTTTGCTCAAAGAATGGAAAAAAGTGGTGTTCGGCGGGACGTCGATAACTCTTTCCCCACCTTATTCAAGCCTGAAATGTCCTGCCTTGTCTCGGGATTGTGTGAGGGGAGGGAAACATCGGCCTGTCTTTTGTCTTGGCTAATCCTTCCCTTGATGGGCACCTTTGGCCGCCTCGGGGGTTTCAGGTGGCAACTTTGAAGGGTCTGAAGCAGGGAGTAGCAGGATGGACAGAGAGGTGCAGATCTGCAGAGGAGCAGGGTTTTGGTACATTGAATTTCACTGGCACTTCTGACAGCTTAAAAAGAAAACCTTGTTTAGCTGCAGCAAGTTTTAATTCGGAGGCTTTATGGTTGGTTTGCTTTTTGTTGTGAGTTTGTTTTTTTTCCTTTACGTTAAATGACCAGCAAAACCTCCTTTTTTTCTGTATCCCTTACTGTTTTATGCATATACACTTAACTTTTCTTTAAAAGCAGCTTTTGTTTTTACGTCTCTTTGGTTCTGATATTTTGGTAGGGTTGTGGCCAGCACAGTCTCAGTCCCAAGCCAGGAGGAAGATTTGCACTGGCTTGGTTCCTCGGTGCCGAGGGTCACTGCGCATGTGTCTGCAGATGTGGTAACATGATCGGTCTTGGCAGCTAGGCACAGTTGTACCAGGGAGATCTTGCACTCTTCTTATTTTGTCCTAAATCTCTCGATGCAGAGGCAGATAAGGTCAGCCTAAACCCACCAACCTAAGCTTGAGGGCACCAGGAAACCACTCACGGTAAGAATTCGACGAACTCAGCTCGTCTGGGCACTCGCCAACCACAATTCCCACCTGTGTGTGCATCCTTGTTGCTCGTGCTAGGCTGAGCGTGAGCAGATTCTGCAGCGTGGGCAAGAGTTGGGTGTTCAGCTGGAGCTGGGGGTCACAGTGAAGTGGCAGGAGCCAGGCTGTGGGATTCTGGCAGAGTTGAGGAGGGGGTGTTTAACCAGCTGCTGTACGGCCCGGTGGTGTGGCCAACGCCTGTAGCGGTCTGAAGCTGTTTCAAAGGGCACGGTAGGAGACTGTTAATAAGGAAAGTTCTCTGCTCTTTTGTCCCTTTGCTTGGGAAAGTGCCAGTTTGACGTTGACTGGCACTGGTGGAACTGAGAAGTCCTTTTTTTTGTGTGCTGGCTCCTGGAGTTCAGTAGGATGCAGCACCCTGCTTTGAGGTGGGGCTGGGAGCTCTGCTGGTGCTGCTCTGGAGCTGGTCTTTCCTGGTATGTCAGACCTGCAGGCATGACTCACAGGAGCCTTTCAAACTGTGGAAAGGTCTTCCCAAAGGAATTCCAGCTCCTCCAGGCATTTGCAAAGGAAATTCTTAATTGGATTAGATTCATAATACTAATCTGCTAATGACTGTTTGTTATGGAGATCTTGGCACTATCTTGTAAATATATTCACCTTCATTTAGCTTGCCTTGTGTCTTTTTATCACATACAAGCTCGGTGCTGTTAAGATTGTACAGCTGCCTGCAGATCTTGTAGTTGGGATGTGAGGACAACTGTGTTTATTACACAAAATTGTAACGTGCTTTCGTAATTCTCTTCCTCTCTTTCTCAGTGTTGCTTTAGGTGGGTGTAGTAAAAAGGAAACAGTCATGATTAGCCTGTCTAACATCAGGCTGTACTTCTCATAGCAGGTGTAAAGGGCATCTCAGATGGGGAGTGTCCCCACACTGTAGTCACCAACAGAACTCTGTATTTATAGCAAGAGTCAGGAGGAAACTTTTGGGTTTTTTCACCCTTGAAGTGGCATTTTTTGGACTTGGGTTGTAGGTGCTGTTGTGGTGGTGTGAAGAACACCTGCATGGCAGGCTGGGCTCCTGGGTGGACAGCAGGAGTCAATTTGAGTTTTCATTTGTAGCATCAATACTGAAACAGTTTCTCTACATAAAGGCACTAACATCAATTCTTCTGTTTACTGACCCACGCAAGTGGATGTTAAATGTTTTTCTTGCTAGACTGACTCACTGGTACGTGTCAGGTTCTTGAGTTTTTTGCCCTTATTAATCCTCAGTAGCAAGTAGCAGGAATCTGCTGTGAAGAAAGTGAGCAGTTACTCCCAGAGTAGGAGAGAGGTGTGTGTATCTTCCTGAAAGTGTTACAAGGTCTGACTATTTAGGGAGTGCTGCCTATGGCAATTGAAATCACATGGGAGAAGGTTGTACCTGTTTGTTTGGTTTGGGGTTTTTTTCCTAACCAGTCAGAACAGAAAGTAATCTTGGACTTGTGAAAATACCAATGTATCTGAGAGTCCAGTACAGCTTTGTGATGGGGGGTGAGCTACTGGATTTGACAGGAGTGTAAGCAAAAACAAACCCAAACCATCTTGCCGTGGCGGGTTACAGGCTAAAGTTGTGGGTTTTGTGATTGTCAGAGCTGGCTTTTTCTTCTTGTAGTGGTTGATTTATGCTGCTTCCAACTCGACCACTCGCTAGATGCCTTCCCAGCTTCCTTGAAGGAATGCTGCAGTATCCAGTAACTCCATCAGCTGAGTAAAAATAGTGTGGTACCTTCCCTTTAATGAAGGGGTTGACAGACACCGCTTGTAATGCAGTTACATACCTTTTTAGGGTATGGAGTAAATGCTCCCTACAGCCAAAAATGAAGGGGGGGGAAAAACCCTATAAATCATTGTTGCAGTCAATGTATCAGATCTCGAGCACAAAAGGCAAAGAGCATCTCAGCCAGCTGGGGGAAATCGAGTGCCTGAGCCCAACTCTAACCTATTTCTGCTGACGTCTGCTCTGCACGACTCGCTTGAAGTGAACTAGATGGAGCTGGAGATTACTGACTTTGAACCCTGCAGAAAGCAGTGGCCTGAGGATGCAATTTAGCAGGCTGAGAACCCCACGCTGAATTTCTGGCAAGCACCAGGTATTGGTGTGAAACACCTGCCTGTGCAGCCTCTGACTTTGGGCAAGGCATCGTGTGAACTTCTGGTGATCTCCGGCTAGAAGAGCAACAGGAGCAGGGTATGAAGTGATTTGGAAAAGGCAGAGAGGAATATACCCTGCTTGAAGGGTTGTGGGTTTTTTTTATGGTATTTGTATTGCTCTTGTCCACCTCTTCCCTGGTGTTCTTGGGAAAGCCTAGTCCACGTGTAAATGTTGGAATTATACCTCTGCCTGTGTGAAGACAAATTCATACTTTTGCTTTTATGGGTCTGTCCTTCATCTTCTTCTGATGTGCTGCTTTCTTTTTTTTCCCCACCTTCCTGCTTCTGTCCTTTCACCCCATCTCCTTTGAACACATTCCATATGGCTAAGGCTGAATATGTTCACTCCTCAGAAACCTCTCAGACCTGTGTTTTGATTTTTATTTTTTTTTTCCCCTCACCAGAGATGTCTCTTCATTTATTGTTCTTTACAGACAAAATTGGATGAGGCAATTCTCACTAGAGCTATGTTGTTCTCAGCCCTCTTTCTTTTCTCTGATGCTGCCCTATGTGTCGTGATGTGTGTAAAGATCTGAACACTTAATAATGAATCTGGACATTGAATTCAGGCTATTGTTACTGTTGCCTGCAGTACAGGCATCAGCGATGCATGGGAAAGCAAAAGGAGTTGGGATGTGCAGAATACCTGAATTTCTGGGTCTGACCCAAATTTTCCAAAGTCAACAAGTCTTCCTACTGATTTCTGCTTATAAACAGAAAGCTGGACAATTCTCTAGCAGATAGGTCCCAAATATCAGCATTCATAACAATCAAACTACTTCAAAACAAAACACAAAACAATCCTACCTTAGAGGGGTACAGGTATCTGTATAGACTTGTTTTATTAGATATATATTGGAAATGTAATACCTTAAAAAAAAATACTTCCTTTTTTTTTTTTTGTTGACTGTTAATGAAGATAATAAATAATGGGTTCACTAGGGAATGGTCTCTGGGGGCCAGGTTCTTTCTATAAATAGAAGTAACTAATTACATCAGGTGATCACATGTTTACAGGCAGCTTATCCAGTTTGTTGGACTCTCCTGCTTGTCAGGTCTGAGGCAAAAAAATTCTACTTCATCACGTTGGAGAGAACTTTTCTGATTCCCTGGGAAGGAGGCTGGACCACTGATAGGGATGGAGGTGAGATAGATAACTTCCATGAGGTTGTGCTTGGCTCTCTCTCCAGGATGAGATTAGCAGGAGCAGTTTGAAGAAGGATCTAAGTAACTTTACTTGCTTCATAAAATAATTTGTGGCACATGAGTTCTTTGGCTTACCTGGCTCTCAGGAGTGAGGTAGTGCTGCTGCCAGAGACTTGAACCATGGTCAGCAGAATGTCCTGCCCTTGCAGTGTTGATCACTGGCTGATTTGGAAGGTAAAGCACATGGTGACTGAAACTTTGGGATCTAGCACACCTGGCAATATTGCTTCTTAAACTGGAGAGTTGTAGTCTTCCTCTGCTCCTGTTCTGGCATGTGGGCAGATTATGGTAGTGTACCTTTATTTTTTCCTTCCATGCATCTTGTTTCTCACTGTCTGGCCATATAATGGTGTTTTAATCCTGCTTCTGTTCTCTGTCTGTTGCTGAACCCTTATTTCCAACTCTGGCCATGCTGTTGGAAAGATGCATGCTAAGCAAGTGCAGTGTTCCAGATGATGGGATAATTGGTGACCTGTGAAACGCTCATTTCGGTTCCCTTCCTTGCACAGTGGCAGCCAAAATAATCATGTACTGACCTGTCTGCTGATGTCCAGCTCTCCTTGCTGGATATAACTAATTTAGAACTTTTTATATGCATGCTCAAGGCTTTCACCTCAATATAAACAAAGTTATGCTGGCTGCTGTCAACTGTCTTTTTTTTTTCACTAGCTCCCTCAAGAGTTGCACTGTAGATGAGAGTATAGCTGCTGCTGCTCTGTTGTTAATGGGAATTGCACTACTGGTTTCAAGTGGTATAACTCATGTGAGCCTAATTGAGATCAGAAAGTTCCTGAAACTCACACTTCTAATGTGATTGGGTCACACTTAAGGTCTGTAAAGAATAAAGGTTAGGCCTGGTTTATCTGAAATTGGGTGGTCTCTGCACTGGTGCTTGGGGAATCTTCAGCTTCATCAGGAAGATTGTTTCTTGTCCTGAGTATTGTGACTTTACCCCGTGTTAATGAGCAGAACTTGTAGGGCTTCACTGAGGAGTTTGTGCTGAGGAATAATCCTGATGCTGCTGGAGTGGAGGAGAGAGCTGACCGTGTTCTGATAACCATCTCTGAGGTTATGGAGCCTGCCTTCTGCTTTCTGCTGATCCAAGAGTTGTGATGGGGAGGTAAGAGAACTGCAGTGGGGAGGAGCTTGAAGCAGGCCGCAGCTGTTGGCTTGTACTGTGTGTTTTTATTATGTGCAAGGTAGAGGCTCCAAGATTCCAGGTGTCCTCCTCCTGCAGGGTTTTGGAGCAGCTGTGAGCAGAAGTGTGTTAACTTGGGCGCAGTAAAGCTGCTTCAGAGAAGGGAGTTTGGAGATGACGCAACTCTCCCCAGTCCTCAATGGGGCGCTTGTGATGCCCTGACACTGAGGTTGGTTTCCTGGTTTGTTTTAGTTACGGCTGCCACTGAGGCCCCGCTGCAGGAAGCCAGGGAGCCTTGTTCTTTATGAAGCTGGTGGAACAGCTGTAGCTCTATCCATCCTGGGGATAAATAGGAGTCCAAAGGAAGAGCTGAAAGCTTTCTTCCTTTCTCTTAACTCACAAACATCACCAGCATCCTTCTTTATAAGCCTCTCATTGAGTCTTGGTAAGTTAATTAGAAGATTTCTGAGACGGAAAAATGTTCTTGCCTGCGTTTTTTCGTGGGGTTGCTGTTCTCCCCTGCACAGAAAAAAAAATAAATATCTGAGTCCAATTGTTTAAAACAACTGACGTCAAAGACAAGTTATTCAAGAAAGCTTCGCCAGACCCTGGTTGGTTTTCCAGCCCACATTCTCCCAGCCTGGTAGCTGGCTGTAGCCTGGTGGGTCCAGAGTGGGCTCTCTGTATCGACAGCCTGCCTTTGACACAAGATGGCCACCAGGAATGCAGCGTGTAAATACCTTCAGGTTTGCCTGTAACCGGTTCCTTTGAGAGCTGTGGCCCAGTTTGTACTGAAGAAGGTGCCATTCCTTTGAGTGTTTGTTTACTTATTTATTGAGGTCAGCAAAGTGAAGAGTAATTACAGGATTTGGACTAACAACAGGCATCTGATGTGTGAGAGCTCCGGAGTGTGAAATTGAAAAGCTGAGTGGCTTCATGGTGTCGTTTGCTTGATAAAAACTCCTAATAGACAGATGACTTTTGAAGATTTTATTTTTTGTTGTTTTTTAATTGTTATTTCATCATAGCCATTTATATTATAACTAGGCTTTGCATAGTGTTCTGACCATGGGAGCTAATCCAAAAGTTTACGAGAGCAAGTCTTGACAGCACAAATCCGGTATGAATTTCAGGAGATGCTACTTAACTCCTTTAGAAAAAGCCACGAGCCTGGTACTGTGGCGAGTGACTTGCTACCAGTGTAAGTGGCACTTGAATAGGCAGTGATAACCATCTCCTTTATTTTTCAGAGGCTTTGTATGAGTTGCTCTTCCAGGTGTTTGTAGAGATAGTAACTTTGAAAATCCGCCTCAGTTTTTCAGAGCTGCCTTAAATTCAGAAACTTGTTCTGCTGAGGAGATTTGATTCGGGTCACGCCAAACCTTCCAGGTAAAACAGCTCTGGCCACCACTGTTGCCAGCAATGACAAAAGGGGAAACTTTCTGAAACCAAGGTTCAGCAGAACGGTACAGAACAGTACAACTGATCCGTGTGTAGCTGAAAGGAGATGTGTTGTAACAGAAGATAAAGTTGGTGCTGTGCAGTTCCAGGTCCTGTTGGCAGCAAACAGATCTGCATTCTAATGAACCTATGAGAGATAGGGAGAAAACAGCTCTGCTGCTCCTGTCAAAGTGCTAATTCTTACCTTGGTTATGAAGATCAAGTGCCTTGTTCAGATTTAAAAATCAGTTTCTCTTATGCTTATGTTAAAAGGGTGAAGAATGTGGTCATAACTAGTTAATTAAACTGGCATTCTTTAGCGCTTCCCTGGCTCTCTGCTCAGCCCCAGGAAACGCTCTCTGCTTGCAGAGGGGCCAGCAGCTCAGGAGCAGCATTCATCAGTCTTTGTTAGTGCCGCGAGCTGCCCTGATGAACAGTTCATTAACCAGGAGAAGCAAAATCAGTCTCTTAATACACTTGCTATAGCAGCTAGGCCCTGACAGCGAGGAGAAAAAAAAAACCCACCCAGCCAACTCAGGAGGCTAGTCTGAGAGCTAAAACCTTGCTGCTGGTCTGAAACTAATCTTCCCCCCCCCTCTTTCCACAGGCCTTTGGGTAGCAGCATTCATTAAAATGCTTCCCTAAGCTGTCAATTAAGAGTAGCATTGAAGATCTCATGGTTCTTGAGCCGATAGCTCCAACATAACAAACGGGACAATAACGTGCACACTTAAGAAGCAAACCTGTTCTAACTCCTCTAGATTGACTGTGGTTATTAATTGTTTCATTGTCAAATGCGTAAGAATGAGGTAACAGTTAAAACAAATAACCGGAGGCATCTGGCAGCGCGTGGATCCCTGGCACGCCGTGTGTGCGCTGGAACGGGGCAGACGTGTTTCCAGCGGTTCAGGCACGCTCGTCGGGAGCTTCAGAGGGCTAAAATTCACTGTGAACAAACCAAAGTCTCTGTTTTGGGTTGTGTTCTTTCTATTTTACCCCCCCCCTCCCCGGGGTGCTGGGAGGGGAGGGAGGAACGGGCCAGATGAATCTGTACTCGCTGGAGCTGCGGATCTAAGAGCTCAGTTTCCAGCAGGAGGAAAACCCGAGCTACTGCAGGATCCATCTCAGGGCTCGGAACGGGTTAGTGCTGCAGCAAACACACGGGGATCGTTTGTTACTCTCCTCCTTCCATCCTCCCCTTCCCTGCTTCTGTTAGCAAAAGATTGGTTTGGGGCAGCAGGGGAGTTACTGCTTCAGCCAAACATTTGAGGCTTCGCATAAAGCAGCCAGTGGTTGAGGCTTTGGTGCTCTCATCTAGAGCCTGATCTCCTGTTCATCCAAGTCCTCCAGGAAATGAGAACCATCAGCTGCAGGTATGTTTGTGAATATATGTGCAGAGCGCTGCGTTTCTGGAACGCCTGGAACACAGAGGCCTCTGAAACCCTCTGCTCCTCCTCAAAATGGCTGCCAGATGTGTTGGCTCTACTGAATTCCCCAGAGCCTGACACCAGAAGTGCTGAGGTTATTACCAGTTTGGTTCTTGCTGTGTTCTTCCTCCAGCCGTGGGCAGAGCCGTGTGTGAGCCGCGGTACCGGCGGAGGCTCTGCTGGCACCGGGCACGCGGGGCAAGGCTCCGCCGAAACAAAGGAAGCGTGTTTGTTTTCACAGCTCCAGCTCTGGGCTGGGATCCTGGGCCATTTCCCTGTGTTAGGAGTGAGATTCTCAAGGAAGACAGCCTCTCCCTTTACTGCGAGGCACGGCTCGTGCTGCCCAACAAATACACAGCTAATTCTCTCTGACTTGTCGGAGCTGGAGAAGTCTCAAAGCTTACCTTGGATTTGGTTTGATATTTATCTGTAGGTGCAATAAACAGTGTAGAGGCTCCTGAATTGAACCACAGTCTGGCTGCCCATGCTCGTGTGGCTGCTCGGGCTGCTCTTGTAAGCTCCTTGCTAGTGTGGCTGCCCTATGCTTGTAACCCCGTCAGTCCCAGCTGGATCCCAGTCAGCGGGAAGTGGAGCATCCAGGTCCTGTGGTATCCTGTTCAGCACAGGGGAGCAGACTTGCTCTGCAGCTGTCCCTAGCATGGGTATGTAGAACTTTTACAAGTGTATCTTAAAGCCACACAGTGTGGTAACTGGCTGTTTTTCTGACAGCATGGACACTTTTCCAGCAACTGTCAGCAGTTTGCTGAAATAACAAATCTTAATGATAAAAAGGTGTTGGAAAGTACATGAGCTAGTAGTGGGATCCGTAAGGAAAGTGTATCATCTAACATATGCTGCTCTGTCTTTTAACTGAGGAAAAATGTTTCACAAAATACTCCTCCTTACTCCTTCATCTAATTTGCTTTGGTTTATTTCTAGCATCAAAATGAGACTGTCATTTCGATGCGGTGCAGCTTTTATAGTAAGTGCAGAGCCATCTGAGTAGGATGTATCTTGTGCTTCATAGCCAAGGCAAGCTGGTTGTGGTGACACTTTGAAGAGTATTTGGGTTGCCTTAAGATAGAAAGTGCTTTCCACCATTAAAGGAGGGTGCCCAGGGATGGAGCACGGTAGAAGCAGTGGGTAGACTTCATGGCAGCTCATTCAGTTGGACTCACACTGCACGTTTGAGGGATGGGAATGGCTGGGTACGTGACTGTGCTTGCTGCCGGGGAATCCGTGGAGCCTTACATGGAGTGATGGAGTTATTTAGGGAGGCGTTGGTGTTGGGGGGAGGTGTATGTGCTGCTGCATGCAAAGGAATCTTCTGTTTATTTTTGCCATTCAATTCTCCACGGTTTCAAAAGACTCTCTTAGCAGGCAGCACTGTGGAGATGAGATGGGTGTTGTGGGGAATTTGGCTTCTTGGAGCCGTCGGTGAGTGGATGGGGCAGAAAAACCAGGGAGCATCACTGTAAAGAAAAGGAGGAAGCGCTGGGAGCGGCACCTGCTGAGCTGCCCCGGCTGGGATGTGTGTCCATCAGCCCAGGATCTCCAGAAATAACAGCCAAGCATTGCTTTGTGTTTCCCCTGTAGCAACCCTCCACTCAGCGAGGAGATGCTGCCGCCGGGGGAGTGGATGTGTCACCGCTGCACCGTTCGCCGCAAGGTAAAGCCTCTCCTGACCGACTTGATCCTGCCCTTCCGACGGCGGAACGGGAGCCTTCTGTTCTGTGCCTTCCTCAGCCCTGCGTGTGGGTGGTGGTGCCACCAGAGCGGCTCTTTGTCCTCACAGTTGTCAAGGGCTTTGTGAGGAGCCAGGCTGGGGTCCTGATGAGACCCTCCTGGTTTTTTTAACCTTGCTACTAAGGTTAACCAGAGTGCCTGATATGTTCTTGGCAAGTTGTACCTTTTAAACTGTTTTTCCTTGCCCCCTGCTTCTGGAAAGGAGGGAGAGCTGAGGCTCAGAGGGAATGGGGATGGCTCCTGTGCTTGAGCTGTCTACAGGCCAAGCAGGAGTCCTGTTAGCGAAGCTGGGGCACCAGAGCTGTGATTCTGGTTAATGTGTGTTTCTCAGCAGTGTGACTTCACAGCAGTTTCACATCAGCAGAGGGTGAAATCACAGTGAGCTATGATTTCCTGGGCTGTTGAACAGGATGTCAAGGAGATGATTGGGCAAGATTGTGGCTTGTCTTTTTTTTCTTCTTTTTTTCTTTTTGTCCGTGATGCTCTTTGTCTTGCACAATGTAAACATCTTATTGCTGTGACTACCTAAAGCTGTGTAGCAGAGAGTTTAGAAACCACCAAACTATCTAGCAACTGTTCTTTTGAAGTGACACCCAAAACAGATTGGAAGAAAACTGTCTATTCAGCCTTTTGTTCTTCAAGTGATTGCCTTGTTATGTTTCCAGGGTACTGCTCAGCCATCTGCCAACAGTAAAAATGAAGGTCGCAAATTGAAAAAATAATAATAAAATAGAGACAGAGAAAAGATAGAAGGAAGTAAAAAAAGAAATCCCCAACTCTTCTGTGTTTAAAATTGCCTGATAACATTTTGCTCCTTTTACAGACCATGTTAGCAATCAAGTAGGTTGATTAATCCAAACTGGTAATGCAATCAGGCACTGGAGCAGTGCACTGTTGCCCATACTAGCCATGCAGTGTCCCCTCCTGCTGCAGAATGGATCTCAGGGTGACTGCAGTGTCCTGTTTCCCTCTGCTGCAGTTCTCCCTGCCCACCTTGTTCAAGATTGCTGTCACCAGGAGATAGCAGAGTGTTGTTTGTATATTGTGCTTGTGTTCTCAAGCTGATCCTCTCGTTCTGCAGTGGGTTTGGATGCACTGCCAGTGTTAATAGACCACACTGACAACCAGGGGTCTACTGGGGAGTGTCTCAGTGTAGGCTGGCAAACAGAGGTGTCTTGTTTGTGAGGTATTTAGGACTAGATTCTGTGCAATGATTTGGACTCCAATATGGCTGAAAGGAGAGACACGCTTCTTCCCCATGCTTGGTTTTGTCACCTGTACTTTAGCTGCAGTCACATTGTTTTTGCTAGTCAAGGCTTTACTGACTTCACAGGGGAAGTTGTAGTAAGTGGCTGGAGCCTTTTCAGATGCTGTTTGTCTTCGATTGCATATTTGTCGAGGTTGATGTGCTTTGTTTGTGGCCCCCGTGATAAGCCTGCCTATTCATGTCGTGCAGAAGCGAGAACAGAAGAAAGAGCTGGGGCAGGTAAATGGATTGGTGGACAAATCTGGGAAAAGGACCACCTCCCCCACCAGTGACGCAGACCTGTTGGACAGGTCTAGCAGCAGCATCAGGGCTAATGCGCATGCCAGGATCTTGGAAAGGAGAGCAAGCCGGCCTGGCACTCCCACATCCAATGCCAGCACCGAGACCCCCAACTCAGAGCAGAATGATGTCGATGAGGACATAATTGACGTGGATGATGACTCTGCCATTGCAGAAATGGACTGTGGGCAGCCCCAGCTGAAGCGACCCTTTGAGCTTCTTATTGCTGCTGCCATGGAAAGGAACCCAACGCAGTTCCAGTTGCCGAACGAACTGACCTGCACCACAGCACTTCCAGGTGGGCAATGGATGGTCCAGTGTTGGTAAAGATGGCCACAGTTGCACCCTGCTGCAATCTTGTCTCTTTGGTGGTTGTGGCTCCAGTGATGCTCGCTGGTGAAAAGTCAGATGGAACAGCTGGTGGTCCTCCACCTGTTCAACAGCAGGAGGTCTCAGATGTGAACTGTGGGGATGCTGCTTCTAATGCTCCATCAACACTTGGGATAGAGGCTTCCTGTTGTCAGCTCTATCTAACAGTGGTCAAAATACTAGATTTTTGTTACTAGATTTTCAAATCAAAGTAATGACTCCATGTATAGGATGTCACCGAAATGACTGAGTATAAAATATGCCTGCCTTTAGTATCTGTCACTTAAAGCTGCATGAGATGTTTGAGAAGAGTTCCTTAAGCAGCTCTCTTTGCCTCTGCCTGAGATGATTATGTGTATCTACCAGAAAGCAAATCCCTGCTATGTGGGTAACCCAAAGCCTTTTAAAATTTTCTTTCAGGTACTAGTAAAAGGAGAAGAAAGGAAGAAACCACAGGAAAGAATGTCAAGAAAGCACAACACGAGTTAGACCACAATGGTTTGGTTCCCTTGCCAGTGAAAGTCTGCTTCACATGCAACAGGTACTTGACTCTTCCACGGAAACTGTTCACAGGGCCAAAGTTCTTGCTGAGGAGAAAAAAAAAAGTAGTTGACCTGTTCCCTTTCCCATTCATCTTCATTACTGGGTTACAATCCTCTAAACAAATAGGGGAATAATAATCTTTGCTAAATAACAGCTGTTTATCCATGGCAGGCGTAGGTATGGCTTCTACAGCCCTGGGTGGCTGTAAAGAGTTTTCAAATGCAGTCTGCAGACATTGAGCCCTCTTGCCTTCAGTATTTTTCTAGCAAAGACAATTCTAAAGTGATGGTGGTTTAGAAAAGAGATACTTGTTTATGGTTCGTTGAAGGTGGTATGTGAGGAGGTGACCTTTAGGAAATAGAAGTCTACTGAGAGAGACAGAAGCCCAAGGCAAATAGTAAATCTGAAAACCAGTACAAAATACTGCTGGTTTTTATAACTGCATTAAAAAAAAAATGCACCGATAAATCCCAATTCAAAATGTCAGTGAAAACAACAACAACAAAAAAGATATTTCAGGAACACAATCAGAGTGAGATTTTGGAAATGGGCCACAGACTCAGGTGGGCTTTTGTGGAGAACAGCAGATGACTTTGTCATAGGGTAAAGACTCTTTAAAAAGACTGGGAATTCAGATGTTGTAACTTTCTGGAGTTGGAGGCTTTTTCTGAGGACATCTTACTGAAGTGAATGTCCCAACTTCACTCATGATTCATCTGAGGAAAATTTTAATAACCTAAATCTGAGGTTTCCTTTTGATCTCAATTTTGAAGCCACTCAGAAATTCTAACACACAAGGTCAGCTTGATGTGAATCTGACAGGTGCCTACAGCTTTCCAGCAGTGGCATCTCTTCTGCCAGAGGACCTTTTCTGCACCAAGGAGCCTTTGTGTGGGGAAAGAAAAGCTGAAGTGGTTATCAGAATTCACCTGCATGTTCAGTTTGTGCTTTATGTTCTGTATGGGAAATAAGAAGTGGCTCTGTCCTTGCAGGAGTTGCAGAGTGGCACCTCTCATTCAGTGTGATTATTGCCCACTCCTTTTCCACATGGATTGTCTGGAGCCGCCGCTTACTGCCATGCCTCTGGGTAGATGGATGTGCCCAAATCACATAGAACACGTGGTGGTAAGCAGGGCTATGATTGCAATCTGGTAACTGGATGCTGGAGTGCAACCTGGCAGGCCCATTAAAGGACAAAATACAACAAATGTAAACCAGTTTCTGAGCTCTTACTGCTCCTTGTAAAGCTCCTGCTGCAAGCAGTTTACTCTCCAAAGGAATATGCTGCTGCTCTCTGTAATAAAATGTACAGATGGGGAAACTCCTTCCTGTAACTGAAGCTGACAGATCAGATTGTGGCTCACTGACAGCTTGTCTAGTTTTCAGACTGGACTCTGTAAGATCTAGATGAGCTTCCAGAACTGCAATACAAAGCAGCACAGTGCTACAAATAGGGAAAGTAATTCTATGCATGCTTAACCCAAAAAACTTTCATTCCAAGAGGGAGTTTTCATTTGTGGGAAAGCAGTATGCTTGAGACTAAACACTCAAGGAACAGGGTGCTGTGCCCAGACAGATTGCTTCTGAGAGCACTGATGCTGCTTAGTAGGCCTCGAAATGTTTTGTATTCATCTCCAGCAACGTGCCCTTTAACAGAAATAGTCTGAGGCTGAGCTGATGCTGTATTGCCATTGCTGCGAAGTGTTGTGAAAGTCTTAGGGTACATTAGAGTGACCCACAGATCCCTAACTCATGTGACATTGTCTGATCACCCAGCTGAACCAGAAGAACTTGACCCTGAGTAATCGGTGCCGAGTATTTGACCGGTTCCAAGACACCATCTCCCAGCACGTTGTCAAGGTGGATTTCTTAAACCGAATCCATAAGAAACATCCTCCGAATCGCAGAGTTCTTCAGTCAGTGAAGAGAAAAGGTTTGAAGGTAGGTGAAAGCAAGTAGGTGTCTGCAGTGAAACTCTCCCTGTATATGTGTTCCACTTTGGAAGAGAAACCAGCACACCCTGTAGAGATAACCTCTTGGGGCAGGAGGAAAAGGGTGGGGTCTGAAGGAATGTGTTGGTGAGAGGTCTGGAAGTCAACAGTTACTTTTTACTAGGTGTAGGATTTAAGAAACTTTTTCCAATGCTCATAAGGCTCAGCTATTAGAAAGAAGCCTTTAAATCTGGCACCATGGGCATAGAAAGTACAAACAAAACCTCCTGAAGGTGCCACCACAGTTAAAATGGGTGCTGCTGCATGTTCTGTGTAAAACCCCAGAGTATTTGCTGCCAGAAGGCCTGAAAACCAGGTTTCACTTCTTACTTGGCCTTTTTTTTGGTGTGGCTTCTTTTATGTTGTAGCCACCACGTTGTGCTGAAGTCATGTCTGACCTAATGAATATAAGCTATTAATTTCAGCCTTTATTAATATTAAAGTACTCAGTCCTTGAAACTTGTGATGTATTGTCTGCAGGGTTCCTTTGGGTCAGAAAGCAGCAAATGCGAAGTGTGGTGCTGGTGAGGCACTTAAGCTAGTCACTTCTGAGTAATTGCTCTCATGTGTGATCTTCTTTCTCTACAATGTAGGTTCCTGATGCTATAAAGTCCCAGTACCGACTTCCACCCCCGTTACTTGCGCCTGCAGCAATTAGAGATGGCGAGCTGATCTGTAACGGGATCCCCGAGGAACCCTTGCAGAAGCACCTTTTGAACACTGAGCACTTAGCCAGCCAGACAGAACAACAGGAGGTAAATGAAGTCAAATGCTTGGAGTCTGTGTTTGTAGTTGCTTTGCTACAAAGATCCTCTTCCATTTCAGTCGTGATCACAGCAGTTGTCTAGGAAACCAGTCTCAAAATCGTGTCCGAAGGTGATAGCCTGTCTTGCCTCTGACACCCTTGCCTGTTAAAACTTCATTTTGGCTTTTCAGGTGAAATATAAAGTCAACTCCATTGACACTTCAAGGAAGTGGTGAAATAGTCTTCTGGCCTTAAGAGTGGAGTCGAGGGCTTTCTGTCTAGATGTCATTTTTATTTTCTGTCTGAGGGACAATATTTTCCCCTCTGATTGTGTAAGGCTGCTCTGCGACACGTTTATGTGTGTGTTATGTCACTTTTCTGGGTTGCTTTTTATTGCTAATAGAACTGGACTTCCAAATCAAGGTCAAATTAATGTGTTTAAACCTTGTGTGAGACTTCTTGCCAGATTCCACGAGGCGAAGGCATGTTGCTTTGCAATCAGTGCTGCACTTGAGCCCTTCTGTTAGCCGAGCCTGGATTCTTCTGTGTGGCAGGTGCATGTTCACCATGGAGCTTAGAACTTTGAATTAATCTTTTGGTCTTCCTCTACCTGCTGTAGAAGGAAAGGTGCTCTCCACCCCAGCTTTGGCAGGTGACTCCCTGTAGCATTGAGGTAGATCAGCATTTCTTTCCAGTGTACTGCAGAGTAACTTGGAGGATTGTGTTTTGATAGAAGCCTGTATTAGTGAAAGAGGTGTTTGTAACTAACCAAAGAGTTCCAACACTTAACAAGTGAAAAGGAGAGGAGTTTGGGGGTGAGAAAGTGCATCTGCTGCCTTCTCCCTCCTTTCATCTCAGCTCCTCTGTGTATTGTCTCAGGCATGGAGATAAACAGCACGTAATTTCAGTTGTGCTTTTGTACCTCTGGTCGAAATTGTCTCCTGATTCTAGATGAGCATCAGAACAGCTGCTGTAGTTCCAGGTGGTCAGCAGCACAGTGAGGCAGCTGCATTTCCATGAGCTTGGTGACCGACCGAGTACATGTTGAGGTTTGGAGCACTGTCTGCCTGTGGATCTAACCTGTGCTTTTCTCTTCCTCCCAGTGGCTCTGTAGTGTTGTTGCGCTCCAGTGCAGCATATTGAAACATTTATCTGCTAAGCAGATGACTTCGCTTTGGGACTCTGAACAAACAGAGAAGGCTGATATTAAGCCTGTTATTGTGGCAGACGGCTCACTCGCCAACCCTTACCAGGCAGCTGACAAGGCACCCACACCTTCCCTCTATTCCATGTCATCCTGCACCTCAGGGATTACCACCCAAAATTCCTTGAGCTCCTCGCAATCCCAGCAGACTTTGTCACAGGAAGATGTCAACTGCGGCTCGTGTGTAGATAAATCCAAGAAGGTGTCTTCTTGCGGGACATCAAACGGGCCGACGGCCTCTGACATCAAAGTGAACGGTCCTCATTTCTACAGCGTTTCATCGGAATCTTCGGCACAGTTGACTGACTCCCAGAGGCTCGTTGGGCCTGGTAACACAATACCCGTGTTGTCTCACCGGCCGACGTGGCCTCGGTCCCTCACGCCCCCAGCAACTTGTGGACTTCTGAACCACACCATGGGAACCATCGTCAAAACGGAGGGCGCGGCGGGACCCGTTTCCTGTGCACAGAGGGGTTCTGCGCCGGTCACAACTCTGCCTACGTCCATATCGAGCTCCTGTGCCAGCCTGGAGACCACCAGCACTTTGCAAAGGAAGAATGTGCAGACGCAGATAGGGCCGCCCCTGACGGCAGACCTGAGATCTGTGGGCTCCCCTCTGACCGCCACCAGGGCTCTCACCCCTCCACAGGCTGCCGGAGATGGGATCTCTGCTGTTGGGTCCACAAACAGATTCTGTTCACCAGCACCACCTTCAGGTATGTGACAAACAGCTGATCTTGAGCCCCTGGGGCTGGGGAAGTGTTGGGGCTCCATGTTCTGGCTCCATGGAGTTCTGAACCTCTAGCATTATGCCCTTGTTTAACTGGGAACAGGGGTTTCTAGAGAGAGCTGGGAAAAGTTCCCAAATCTCCTCTGTCTTGGGTTCCATGGGAGCCATGGGATGTGTTTTCGCTCACTGCGTATACCTGAGGGGGGAACTTTTGTCCTGAGAAGCAGGACAGTAGACGAGTTTGATTCTGGAGAGCAGCAGTAGTTTTGATTTATAAGTCTGGAGCTGCACAGACATAGTGCTGGGCAAATGGGGGCTTGGGAAGCTCTAGTCTGTCAGTACTGGCTGCTCTGTTAATGCAGGGTGGTTCTGGACTGAACAGACCATCCCTGTCCCAAGTTGTGCCCAAACACCTTCCCTTTTAAGAGCAGATACCCATTCTTCACTATAAAACCATCAAATCCAGAGTGTTGATAGCTGAAAGTCAAGAGTCACTGCCCATAACTCCAGCTTTTATGGAACTGGCTTCCCCTTAAAGCTTTGCTCCTTCTCTTCCCCTTCCCCAGCCCAGCTCGACACCCACACACTCTGTGTTGCAGGCTGGGTTTGAAGTGTCATGGAGCAGCGTGTGACAGAGCTGCCTGTCACTCCTCTCACAGCTCCCAGCTGCCCAGGGCCAGGCTGGAGTGGTTCTATCTGGTGATTACAAGCCACAGAGGCAATGTCTTTTTATTATTCTTTTTTAAATCCCTTAATGAATAACTTCTAAGCTTTACTTGGCGTTTGGAAGCGGTCCCCGGAGTGCTTGGCCTCCTTGCTGGCTGCTGAACAAACTCGGTTACTCTGAGGCTACTGTGCCTTGCTTAGAAAGGCAAAGCTGGGAGAAGTTTTGGTAGCATAAATGAGACCATCCTATAAAGAACTTCTTGCTTGTGGTTTGAAGGAGCATTGCAAACCCTGCGTAATTTTGCAGTTACTGAAGATGTTAAGTAATTGCTCTCGGTGCAAAGCTTGTGTTCTACAAAATGTGCATTAAACATCCTTTTGATGCAGTGTCTCTTGGGAAAGGTGTAAATATTTAGATTTTTCCATCTAACATGATAGGCATATATATATATATATATAAAATCTGAAATTACAGTGCAGATTTTGTTGCTGAGTGTAAAAATACCAATTGTTCATGACCTTTTTTTGGCTGTAAATTTCATGCATATAGCAGTTCTGCCTACTTCTAAACAAACCAGCACAAGAAGATCTGGTGTTAACAATGCATTAAAGGGATTTTGTTTCCTGGCACTTGCCATTGCCTCTTTCAGCTGTGTGGTCACTGCCAAAGCAGTAGGTTTTATTTTGTAAATAATAAAATCTGCTTCTGACTGTCACATTCTTACTAGGTGGTGAAGTACACCCCAGACTTGATGATTGTGCAGAAATAAAAATGAGGCAATTGTGCTTACCATGAATGTTCAGACAGAGACAAGCCACTTAGTGCAAACATCTCCAGGTCCAGCGAGCTCTTCAGGCTCCTGGGGACCTGGTGCTTATCTCTCCAGTCTCTGTAGAACATCACTTGCAGTTATTGCTGCTGCTTCCAAGAGGGAGTAGAGGATTAAATGTATAGATCCAAAATTCTTCTGACAGCTGGAGGTGAGAGGCAGAGCTGGGAGCTGGCTCAGTGTTGGAGGCACACAATAGTCCTGGCCTCTAATTCAGGCCTTTTTCCAAACATGACCATGAGCAAAATTAGTCATTCTGAGCAGCTCTGGAGTGAAGTGCAGCCTGAGGGCTGGGTGCATTACTCCTGAACGTCACAGTGACACATCTCCTCTGCACCATCTTTCTCTGTAGATGGTAAGGTCAGTCCCAGCACCTTATCCATAGGAAGCGCTTTAACTCTACCCTCATCACTCACTTCAAACTCTGCAGCTATGTTGGACCTCACCAGTTCCCTGAAAGCATTCATGGATGGCGGTGAGTATTCATTAGCATTCTCTCCTAACCTCGTGTTTGCTTCCCTGGAGCTTTCAATCTCTGCTTAAGGAAAAGTTCCAGAGATAAAGAAGGGTTGCAGTCAGGTGAGGGTGGGGCTGGGTGTACATTACCTTCAATATGTCACATGCTTCCCTACTTGTAGTGTTGCCAAGGCAGCAAGGCCAATGAGGTGTTTCTGCCTGAAGATTTTCTGGGGAGCTCTATTGCTCGGGCTGCTTTCCAAGCAGAAACCTGCCATGCTGTGGTGCTAGCTACAATCCAAAGCTGTTCCTGACAGGCATGAAGTCCAGCAGCAATAGATCTTGTAGACGAGCAGTCACCTAAGTGGTGATGCTCTAATGGGTCAGTTAATTTTCTGATTTATTTCTGCTTCGGTCAGTCTTCTAGACTGGCCAATTTTTTATTAGTATCACTATTTATTTTCCTTGGCAAGAAATTCCAGACTTCAGAGGAGTGACTTCAGGGGGAGATTGCTGAACAGCGATCATCAGTAGCATAGTGAGGCTGCTGCCAGACAGCCTCTACATCTGAAGAGCAGCCTTGCTGGGGTTGCCAGCTGACCCTCTTTTTTGGGGTGAACCCTGACTGTTCAGCCTGCCCAGACCACCTCTGCTATCAGGAAAGGCCCTTAAGAGCTCAGCTGCTTCTGCTTGTTGTTTTAGTGGTCATTGAGATGGAGAAGGCTCTTGGAAGAAGAGCTTAGAGAAAGGCAGACCTCTTCAGAGCTTTCAATATGGACATATGTCAAAGCTGTCAGCAGCATATCAGCTTTGAAGCTCATTAACAATACTGACTGAATTGCCCTGTTTGGTTTAATTGACACCACTGTGAATGTGTGTGACTCCAGAATGAGCTTGTGGCAGCTACAAGAGTGGTTCCAGCCTTCCTCTGACTAACTAGATAATGGAGCTTCACCAGAAGGACCTGACCTGCCACCCAGAGGGGCACAGTGTCCACCTATGCAGACCTGTTGATTCTGAGACAAGCCATCAGAATTTCAACTTGTATCAGTCCTTGTTGCCTTCAACTTCTGTTTGCATCTCACTGCAGCTCAGATTGCATCCTTTCAATGAATAACTTACTAATTGCTTTTTGTTTATTAACAGAGATTGAGATAAATATGCTGGATGAGCAGCTGATCAAGTTTCTGGCCTTGCAGAGAATACATCAGCTCTTTCCTACCAAAGCTCAGTCTCTAGCGAGCAGTGTCAGTTCCCATCAGCAATCTCCTGTGGGAAACCACATTGAAGGTAAGAGCAGCCCTAGAACACTGGGTTTGTTGAGATTTAGCTTTTTGGCATTCCCTTGCCTGTTCACTGAAGGAGATCTCCCTCTTCTTCTGGTCTCTTGTCTGCTGCTGCCATTCATGTTTTTCCTCTCATCCTCTCAGCTCTGGGTATCTACCAGCCAGAAGCTCCTTCAGGTCCCTCCACTTAATTATTTACAAATTAAGGCAATGCAAGCACCTTCAGTAATGCCTAGTTTTCTGCTGAAAATCCTTAGTGAAGTTGTATTTTGTTGTTCTTAGAATTAGCAAGAGATGGGAAGGCTGCTTTTGTTTTTCCCTCTCTCACCTTTGAGATGGGCAAGAGAAATGTGTGAATTCCTGCTTTCTCTTTCTGGAGAAGTTGCTTGTGAGACAAGTGCACAACCAGGAAGAACTAGGGCACACAATATATGTGTGATGTTTTCACTGCCTGTTCAGAAGGATGTCACTGCCAAGCTGGAACATGAAATGGAAATAATGGAGAACAACTTGTGCTTTTCTTGGAAATCTCCAGATTCCTGAGCTCAGCATTGGCTTTGTTTGTGGTCACTGGTACCTAACACTTAAAACTGGAGGGTGAACACGGCTTCAGGTTCCTCTGCTTGCAGCCAGTCTATCTGCTTTCAAGCACTGACTGGACAGCCTTGTTGTGGGAGCAGGTTTCTGCTAGGCCTGGGGGTAAATATCCCAGATAAGATCTTTGGAAGACTGCAAGGAGTTCATAACCTTCCTTTGCTCGCTTGCTGCTGTAGCACCTCAGCATTCCCTGAATGCTTTGTCAGTCTTCTTTTGAACCCTGCTGTAGGATGCTGTGCCAGAGCTGCTTTCTTGTGCTGCTTTAACTGAGGAGTTCTGGAAATCCTTCAGCAGTCTGCCTTTCAAAAGCCAGATTGGGCAGGAACAATGCATCCAGCTGTTTAGCATTGCTGGTGAAATACTAGATCCAAATCCTTTAGTGAGACCCTTGGAGCCAGCAGAGCCAGACAGGTGAAGGGTCTTGTGCAGGGTGGCTTGGTGGAGGTGGAACCCACACAGCTCGGGGCTTATAAGTAGTACTTTGACAGCAAGACCCATCTCCTTGATTACCCAAAGTGGGAGTGGTTAAGAAAGAAGCTAGTGGCAGGAGGCTTTGTCTTTTCCTGTGTGGCTCCATTGTGCACACTCAGTATGAACATTCCCCAATTGCATGGCTTGTGGAGGTTACAGGAGAGAGCAATTTCCTCTGCTGACCAGTTGAAGGCACAAACATTCCTAGAGCTGGGAGCTGGTTTATGCCAAAGCTGACAGTATCTTCCTTAGGATCTCTGTTTTCTGGAGAGTCTAGGGCTGGGGACCCTGGGGTCAAGCAGCCTTTAGCTGATAACATTGTTGAAGTGATTTCTTTTCACTTTGCAGCTTCAAGAAAGGAAGTGCAAGCCCGGGCAGTGTTCTATCCTCTGATGGGCTTAGGGGGTGCAGTCAATATGTGCTATCGAACCCTCTACATTGGGACAGGTGAGTGGCTTTTTCTCCTCCTGACCTTTCACAATTTGAATATTTCTCCTTGACCTTCTCTGTTTGCCAAGTGGGTGCTGGAGAAATCACCCATTGTGGCCGCTTGTCCTGAGATTCTGCCAAGAAACATGGAAGGAAATTCCTCATCCACTTGAGTCTTTGTGGGGTTTCACCTTTGTAACCTGGCTGGTATGAAAGAGAATCCCAGCATGGTGGGTGTTGGAAGGGACCTCAGGAGATCATCTGGTGCCACCCCCCTGCTCCAGCAGGGGCACCCAGAGCAGGGGGCCCAGCAGTGCAGTGTCCCGGTGGGATTGGAATCTCTCCAGAGGAGGAGACTCCACAACCTCTCTGAGCGGCCTGGGCCAGGCTCTGACACCCTCACAGCAAAGTTTTCCTCAGATTCCAGTTTGTGCCCATTAAATCAAAATCAGCAGAATGGTTGCCCTGGAGATTTAGTGCCTGACTGATGGAGGGAAGAGTTAGTTTGCTCGCGGGTTTAATTTCTTTCTCCTTAGATTTTCCTGGCACTCTGGACAGACCCAGTAACTGTGACAAACACTCTTCATCCTTCTTGGAGCTGCTTGCCTTCCCTTCCCCCACTGAAACTTTGTTTGGTGGCTTATCACAGCATTATTCATGCAGTCCTGGGAGTGGGGACAAAGGCAGTTGCTCCCCTGTTGTTTTGCTAATTGAAGTTTAATTCTGTCTGTTGTTCTCTGATGCCTGATGGGTTGGGTTTTTTTTTTTTCCTTCCTGAAATGAACTGAACATGTTTTGCCCTCTCCATTGACAGGAGCTGATATGGATGTGTGCCTTACAAGCTATGGTCACTGTAACTATGTGTCTGGCAAACACGCCTGCATATTCTACGATGAGGTGAGTGCAGGAGCACTGGGGTTTTTCTATTATTTTTTATTCTTTGGCATGCAGGGCAGTGGGAGCTGGAGATGCAGGCAGCAGGTTGTCTTTGTGTGGTGCTCCTTTGTGGACTACAAAGTGAGAGCCAGGGCTGTGAATGGTTTCACTCCAGTGGAGGCTGCGTCAGCGTTTTCTGTCAAACCCTTTTCTGAAGCACAGAGCTCTGCCAGTGTGATTCCTCTGAGCTGACTGCTTGAGGACAGAGACTGACCACGAGCAAGCACTGTCACTGCCAGTGTCTAGGGAAAGAAGTCATCAAAGCAGTTGGATGCTTTTTGATCCAGCTGCATTGCTAATAAAAGCTAAAGTCTGTGTTGACACAGAACCTCAGCTGGAACAGAGCAGGGAGCTGCTCCCAGTCTCTTGCTTTCAGGTGTGGTGGTGGTGCAGTGTTTGTGTATTCAGGCCGTGTGCAGGGCTTTGTAGGAATTGTGTATTTAACTAAAATTTCAGTTAGGCTCTCCATGTAAACAGAGATCTACAGTTGCTCCTTAACTACAGTCCAGAGATTAGTTTGCTCTTGAAGCAGACAGACTGGTGGGTCTGACAATAAAAGCACTGCTGGAGGTGTCTTAGTATGGACACGGCCTTTGAAGCAAGGTAGTCTTTTATATCACCATTTGTCAACCAGCTAGGGAGCAGGATCCAGGATTAACCTGCAGCTGGCTTTAGCCATCCCTCCAGTGCACTACAGGCTACGGAACACAATAATGGGATTCAGACCTTAAATCTGTGTTGAACCACCTCCTCACAGTGGTCAGTCCTAAATCAGGCTCTAGGCACTGAACTTCTCCCATCCTCCAGCAGCTCTCCTACTGGGCTTGCTCTAGAGGGAGAGTTCCCCCTCCTTAGGTCTCTCTGCTGCTGTTCTGCTCCTGGCCATTGACAGCTCCCCCTTGGCCTTGGCCTCTGCAGTTTTACTTGGAAAACCTCCTTTGCAGTGCACGGGGCGTTTTGTAACCTGATTATAGCCCTGTAGTCCCTGGGGGACAGGGCCTTCAACCCTCGGATGATTCCTGTGAGCTAACCTGAACTCTCCTCTGCTCTGTCAACATCCTCTGCAGAGCTCACTTGAGCGTGACGCTGTTTGTGTAGAGCTGTGTGTCAGCTTAACATCTTCTGGCACCTCGGCATCTGCAGAGGGCCTGTAAATTGCAGCCTGTCTGGAGCTTGCAGCTGCTGCAGCATTTGCCATCTTGTGTCTGCTTCCCCGGGCTCATCTCTCCCCTGACAGGCGTGGGTCTTAGGCTAGGTTTGCATCTAGAGAGCCTCTTAAAATGGTGTGCTTGCTGTGTGAGAGTCACCTGGAATCCCTGTTTACAGAGGATCTGTTGATCCAAATCCAGTAGTGGGTAAAGCCCACTTCTTACCAGAGCAGCTTTGGCCATGCTGGGAAGCAGCTCTTGCTGGAGACCCAGCTGTTCTCTCAGCCCTGCACGGGTGTCAGGCTGGGGATCTCTGAAGCCAGGGTGGATAATTAACTGCTCTTATTTAACCATCAAGAGCAGTGTGTAGAGAGGGGTTGTATTTCACTACTCCAGAGGGGAGTACAAACCCTTCTGACTTCACATCTCAATTTCCTCCTCTCCTCTCTTTTTATCTCCAGAATACAAAGCATTATGAGCTGTTGAACTACAGTGAGCATGGGACGACTGTGGACAACGTGCTGTATTCGTGTGACTTCTCGGAGAAGATGACGCCCACTCCTCCCAGCAGTATTGTTGCCAAAGTGCAGAGTGTGCTAAGTGAGTGTGGAGGGACCAGGGGCAGCTGGTTTAGGGGGACCAGAGCAGGTGCAAATCAGTTCCTTCTTGGTGCCCATTGGTGTGCAGTGACTGGTGCACCTCTTGCAGAACTGGAGATTCTCCAAGGGGCCTCTGCCTGCACTACATGGGGCCTGGGGAGTGTCTCATCCTGCCAAGAGCTACTTTCTTAATCCCACTCTGCCTCCACTGATGGAGTGAACTCTGGGTCTCTGGCTGATTAACTCCAGTTCAGAGCTGGACTGAGGGGTTTCCCCATTCCTGAGCAATCTGGGCTGTGCTCCAGGTATCCCATCCTTGCGTGGCTTGGTCCTGCTGTCTACCTGATCAACTTCCACTTTTCTTGGCTGCCAAAAGAGACATGTAAATGTCTTTACCTCTGCAGGCTCTGGGGAGATTCCCATTTCCTTTTTACCAGACTCGTGGTCAGAGGATCTGACCCCCTGAGACACTTCAGCAGTAGCCCGTTGATGAAAACAAGTTGCTGCTGGCTTGCCCAAATCTTACTTCTTTATTTTTTTTCCTCCTCAGAACGACATAAAAGCAGAAAACAAGAAGAGGAGCCGCATGAAGAAGCCGCTGTGATGAATTCACAGGCACAAGGGCAGCATCGGAAGCCCTGTAACTGCAAAGCCAGCAGCTCCAGCTTGATAGGGGGCAGTGGGGCTGGCTGGGAGGGGACAGCCCTCCTCCACCACGGCAGTTAC
Organism: Ceyx cyanopectus; assembly: GCA_013401355.1. Classification (NCBI taxonomy): domain Eukaryota; kingdom Metazoa; phylum Chordata; class Aves; order Coraciiformes; family Alcedinidae; genus Ceyx; species Ceyx cyanopectus. The sequence goes on from VYZU01034960.1 coordinate 31,505, forward strand.
ATCAAGCTGGGCTGCCTGCAGTTCGTGTTCAGCATTACTGAATTTGCGACCAAACAGCCCAAGGGGGATACTGCCTTAGTACAAGACATGGACTTGGAAGAGAAACTTTCTCTGAAACCCCACCAGGTGCCCGTGCTGCGGTCCAACTCAGTTCCCTAGGAATTTTTAGGAAGAGAGCTTTTGGAGTAAGGAAAAATTAAAATAAAATAATAATAAAAAAAAATCAAACAAAAAAACACAAAACACAAAAACTCCCTCAAGACTCTTGCAATGCAAAAATGTACAAACCGAGGTGGGATTTTTCTGTGTCGGCCCAGAGACTGTTCACACGCCGTTTGCATGAAATGAAGAACGTTTAACTTTTTTTAATTTTTCTTTTTTGCTCAAGTTTTAGGGGCATTTGCACATATATTTGTACTATACATTTCATTTTAAAAGGAAAACTGCAGCGAGAGCAGGACGTGTCAGAGCGAGGGGCGACCGCTGTCTGACTCGAGGACTCTCCCTGACAGATAGTTCCCATGCAGTTGTAAAATAATCAGAAACTTGTTCTATTTTGTGCCAGTGACAATAGTTTTATATTAAAAGAGAAATACAGTTTTCATACAGCAAATCTATACAATATCATTGTTTTATTTAATGTAAAGAAGCGCTCTTCTTCCCACAGTTTTTTTTTTTTTTCCCATCCCTCCCTGCTATGGTTGCACTACAAGTAGCTACTGTGTATTATGGGCAGTGAGAAACGAGTTCTTTTCCTGGTGTCCATCCTATTTTTATTTCAGATAAGGAAAAGTGTTGGATTCTGTGTAAATACATCAGTGATGGCATTTTTCAATGTTTTAAAGCTGTGTACAGTGCTACATGTGGTATGACGTTCCTCAAATTGTCTATTGTAGCAGATCGTTTGTCGTAACCTGTCTGTCTCTTTTTGTTTATAAGCCACCTCCCCCGCAGCAGAACAGCTAGTTCCACTGTACATAGTAATTGTAACGTTTTAGACTTTACAGAAACTTTCCTGTATTCTGTATATAAAAAAAAAATACTTCACATTCTGTTTTCTGACTGTCTGTCTTAACTCCTTGTCACCCCAACCTGGAGCTTCCCCAGCGATGTCAGAAGAGGAGCCTGAAGGGGCAGCCCCTGGACCTGTGTGGAAGAATCACAGAAGGGTGAGGGTTGGAAAGCAGCTCTGGAGATATCTGCTGCTACCCCTCTGCTCTAGCAGGGGCACCCAGAGCAGGGCAGTGCGGTGTCCAGGTGGGTTTGGAATCTCTGCAGAGAAGGAGACTCCACAACCTCTCTGGGCAGCCTGGGACAGACACTGATAGCCTCACACCAACGATTTTTCCTCCTGCTAGATGGAACCTCCTGGATTCCAGGTTGTGCCTGTTCCCTCTTGTCTGTTACTGGGCACCACTCAACAATCTGACCTCATCCTCTTGCCCCGAGGAGACCCTTTAGCTCGTGCTCAACACTGATCAGATCCCCTCTTCAGTTTTCTCCAAGTCTAAACATCCCCAGGGCTCACAGCCTTTATCTCAGAGATGTTCCAGTCCCCAGCCTTTGGGGGTGGTGACAATCACAGAAGGGTTAGTCCAACTGCAGTGAGCCGCAGACATCTGCAACTAGAGCAGTTCCAACCTTGACCTTGGACGTTTCCAGGGATGGGGAGGAGAGGTGGGGTATGGGTCGAGGGGTGACAGTGTCCACCTCTCGTCCTCTCCCTTTGGGCATTCCCCCATGCCCTTGCTGCTCAGCGCCGGTGGCAGGCAGGAGCCTGCTCTCCTCCCCGCCTCGTCCTCTCCTGGTCTCTCATCTTGCCCGCAGACAAAGGCCGGTGCAACCGCTCCCCGTCCCCGCTGCGTGCCGATAACCCCGCGGCGGGGTTGCGAAAGCTGCGGCGCGGCCCCTTTGCCCCGGTCCCTCCTCCCGCCCCGGTGCGGAGGCGGGGGCCGGGGCGGGGCGGCGGCGGAGTCGCCGGTCACAGCGGCGGGATGGGGGGGGCGCTGCTGGGTGTCGGGCTGCTCTTCGCTCTCTACACGCTGCTCCGCCACGGGCTACGCCGGGTCCCGCTGCCCTGCGCCCGCCCCGAGCTCCGCGGCCGAACCGCCATCGTCACCGGTGAGCGCCGGGAACAGCGTCCCCGATACGGCCCGGCCCAGCCTGGGCTCCGCACTCACCGCTCCGCTTCGCAGGGGGAAGTGGCGGGATAGGGGCGGCCACGGCGCTGGAGCTGGCCCGGTGCGGGGCCCGAGTCGTCCTGGCGACCCGCAGCGCTGCGCGGGGGGAGGCCACCGCCAGCCGCATCCGCAGGGTGAGCGCCGGGACACCGGCAACCCCCGGAACCCTCGGGAGACCCCGAGCACATCCCTGGGGTTATCCCTGGGACCACCAGGGCAACCCCCACCGCCACTCCAGGGGCACCCCAACATACCCCCGTGGGACATCCCTGGGCATCATGTGGGCACCTCTAGGACACTCCAGTGGGTACCCTCAGTGGACCCCTTGGACTCCCCGAGGCACCCCTTAGGAGACACCCATGATACATGATACACCCCAAGGACAAATTCCCAGGACACCTCCAGGGGCCATCCCCAAGCACCCCAGGGCACTGACACCTGCACCACAGGGGGGCCACATAGGCACCTCTAGACGTTCCTAACAGTGCAGCCACAGGGCACCCTGCAGCCACCCTCAGCCTGGGCTGGATCCAGCTCCAGAGCATCCTCCCTGCCCCTGTCTGGATCCAGTTCCCACCTCGGGCAGGGTGCCCTCCACCCTGGGCCCTGCCCCAGGCTTCACTGTGCCCACAGGAGACAGGGAACCAGGAGGTGCGGTTCATGCAGCTGGACCTGGCCAGCCTGCGCTCGGTGCGAGCCTTCGCCAGCACCTTCCTGCGCCAGGAGCCCCATCTGCATCTCCTCATCAACAACGCAGGTGAGCACAGGGACACCCCCCCACCCACCCAGCCTTGCACTGCCAGAGCACCCACCCTGGGCTGCCACTACCTCCTTTGCAGGGGTGAACACCGGGGGCACAACGGAGGACGGATTCAGCCTCCCCTTCCAGGTGAACCACCTGGGCCATTTCCTGCTGACCCAGCTGCTGCTGGAGCGGCTGCAGAGCTGCGGCCCCAGCCGCGTGGTCATCGTCGCCTCCAGCGCCCACTGTGCTGGCTGCCTGCACCTCGACACCCTGGGCAAGCCACCTCCGGGGCCACTGTCCGCCTTCCAGGACTACTGCAACAGCAAGCTGGCCAACATGCTGCACGCCCGGGAGCTGGCCACGCGGCTGCAGGACACCCAGGTGACGTGCTACGCCGTGCACCCAGGTAGGGACCTGGGGCTGGGCATGGTGAGATGGGGCAGGCTCGATGTCAGCATTGGCGTGGGGTGTTCTTTGCACGGGGTGTCCCTGTGTGTGGGCTGTCTTCCCCATGGGGTGTGCTTTGCAGGGAGCAGCCGCCTTTGCACGGTGCAGGCTGTGACTGGTGTGTCACATCCCTTCCCTCGGTGTCCCCTTTGTCCAGTGGCAGGACAAAGGGAAACTGGCACAAACTGGAACCCAGGAGGTTCCATCTGACCATGAGAAAACTCTTTGGTGTGAGGGTGTCAGAGCCTTTCCCAGGCTGTTCAGAGAGGTTGTGGAGTCTCCTCCTCTGGAGATATTCCAATCCCACCTAGATACTGCACTGCTGGGCCCCCCGCTCTGGGTGCCCCTGCTGGAGCAGGGGGTTGGCACCAGGTGATCCCCAGAGGTCCCTTCCAATCCCACCATGCTGGGATTCTGTGTGGTTCTGTGGTTCTTTGCTTGACATCCCTTTGCACGCCATGGCCCTCTGCACCGTGCACCATTGCACACAGCATCCTTCTTTCACCACAGGGTTTGTCAACACGGGGCTGTTCCGCCACTTGCCGCTGTGGCTCAAGCTGCTCTTCATCCCGCTGGCCTGGCTCTTCTTCTCCGACGTGGCCGAGGGCGCCCAGACCACCCTGCATTGTGCCACGCACGAGGACCTCGAGCGCTTCAGCGGCCGGTACTTCACCGACTGTCGCCTACAGGAGCCGTGGCCGCCAGCCCGCGACGACCGGCTGGCCCGAGCGCTCTGGGAGGCCAGTGAGAGAATGGTGGGGCTGGGGGAGCCCCCGGAGAGCCCCTCGCTGGCCCCCTCTGCCGTGGTGCAATAAAAGTGACCGTGGGGAAAGGGAGGGAGCTGCCATCACTGGTGCAGAGTGGGAGGCCTTGAGGGTGGCCCAGGTGGTGGCACTGCCCGGGGTGCAATTCGGGAGGGAGGTTTGGGCTTCATGCCCCAGTTCAGCTGCGGCACCGTGCGGGGGGTGACCCTGCAATGGGGGTGTGCGGGATGTGCAGCGCCGTGTGCTAGTGCACGGCCAGCCCCCTGCACGTGTGTGCAATGCCGTGTGCCTTGCCCTGCGCTCACAGCAAAGCAGCTGCCCTGCCTTGCACACCCACTGCACGCACTGCAGTGGGCACACACCCCACCTTGCACACCCACTGCATGCATTGCAGTGCACACACCGCCTTGCTCACCCACCACGCGTACACACCGCCTTGCTCACCCACTACGTGCACTACTGCAGCGCGCACACACCGCCTTGCACGTTTAGCGCACGCGCCGCAGGGTACGGCCCCTCCCCGCCCTTTGCACGCTCGCTCGCGCGCCGCGCGCGCACGCCCCCTCCCCCCNGCCTGGCCACAATTAAAACAGTCCAGCACATTAGTTATTGCCCCCCCCCTTCCCCGCAGCGCGCAGGCGCGTGCCCCATGTTACCGCGCGCCGCCGACGCGACACGCGGCAGCCCGACATGGCGGCGGGCGCGGGACGCTCGTCCCCGCCTGCGGGGCGGGGCGCGGGATGCGAGTCTCTGACCTTCCCAACATGGCCGCGCCCGCCGGTCGCGACGTGCGATGCGCGGGGCTGACGAGGCGGGGCCGGGCGGTGCGGGGGG
>VYZU01034963.1:6819-22256 GCA_013401355.1 Ceyx cyanopectus
CACTGGAAGACCACGACAAAACAACACAACAAAACAAGCAAACAAAAACATAGGAAAAGGGAAAAAAAAAAAAGTGAGAGAACAGTGAAGGTCAGTAACTGAAAACCAGCTGGATTACTAAAGTACCTTGAGATTTACAGGATGAAAAATAATTCAGTGCAATGAAAAAGGAAGATGCTTTGGATATAGAGAAAACTTACCTTTTTTTATATATAAACCTACTATTTTTATAGACAAAGAAATAGCTGTGCGTTTACTTCACTTTTAAGAGATATCCTAGAGGACTGTCAAGCAGCCCTTTAAAAGAGGGTATTCCACACTTTCAGTATGCTCTATACAAGCAAGATCCCCTCACACCCTCAGAAAGATTATCAAGATTTTCTGTAACATCAAACCAGTACCTTTCCACTACTTCAAAGAGGCAATAGTTAGAGAAGTTTTAACATTAGAGTCCTATTACAGTTATGTAAATTAAGTCAATTTGTCCTTCCTTCAATTAAACATGTTAATTTCCCAGGGGACTCAGCACCATTTTCTTCATTTGCCACACATGCCATCCTCACACAGAACGCTGTAGCCTTATAGAACTTATCAAGTACATGGTTGTACAGACCCTACCTTTGTCAGTAAATCTCATGTGACTCAACTCACCGAAATTCAAAGGTATTCTCAAATGTGAGAGTTTCTCAGATCCCTACAGGCAAGAACACAATGTTGGTGTTCTATAGTGATGACAAATGACAAAACAACTCCTGCAACCAGCAGAATGACCCTTCTGTTTAATAAAATGCAGTTATATTTGCCTGCAAATGGTGTTACAATACATGTATATAGTCAATCACAAGTTTTTAACAGACTGCTAGGNACTGCACACAAGCTCATTAGCTTCCAGGTACATTCTAGACTTGATGTAACACATGTAAGTATAATAACATGAAAATTATTTAAATATCCAGCAAAGAGGGGGCAGGAACAGGCCAAGAGTAACAGGCAAACAAAATCTAGCAAAGAAAAAAGAAGGACAAAACCCCACCATACAAACAGGTGTGCCTATATACAGAAACACAGAATAGAATCTTAGAATGTTTTAGGCTGGAAGGGCCCTGAGGAAGTTCTCTGGTCCAGCCCCTGCTGAGGTCAAGGTGTCAGTCATTCAAGCCTCGAATCTCCAAGAATGGAGATTCCCCCAAGTCTTCTAAGTGCCTGTTTCAATGTTCCACCATTATCATTGCAAAGAATTTTCTTGGGTTTAATGAAACTTCCCCTACTATATCATGTGTGTCACCTCTCACTGACCACGTCTCAAGGAAGTTTTCTCTAGGACCACCTATTAGGTAGCTGGAATGGCATTTAGTTCCCCCCTTAGCCTCCCCTTCTCCAACAAAAAAAGCACTGCAAGAGTACACTAGTCAGCAGGAAATGACATGGTTCCTCAGAACTCAAGCTACACTACACACAAATAAAACAAGAACACTCTTGAAGAGAGTTGCTTCTTGAACAAGAACAGAAGAGAGTTGTTTCTTGAACAAGAATACTCTTGGAGCACCTGATAACTATACAATCTACTCTTACTAAAGAGAAGAGCAAAGAGTGGTCACACAAAACACAACACAACAACATAATCTAAGTATATATCTTCCAAAAATGAGTACAGAATGGAAAAAAAAAGTAAAATATGCTGAAGAATTTATTAGCAATTCAAGGTTTATTTAAAGACCTTTCAGAAGGGATGTCAGCATTTANTCCTGTTCTTACCTTGTTCAAGAGCACCTTGTTCACAAACACCTTTGCCACAGAAGTCTTAAAAATACTGGTCATTGATATATATTGCCCATGCCTCCAGTAGGAAAGAACATTACAAGACGAATCTGTCAATTGCTAGCCTGAATTTGCCACACAAACNAACAGAAAATCCTGTGAAGAATTAATCAGGATATTGACATGAAGGTGATTTAGCTGTTAGATTAAAGGTTCTCATTTTCATAGAGCCCTGTGTCCAGTGCAAGATGAAATCAAATGGCCAATGCAATTTTGTACCACTCACTCTGAAGTATTAGACCACTGAGTCAGAAACAATAATCCTTCTTTGTGCAGCAGTTTGCCAGCCCTGGATTTCTGCATTCANCAGTCTAAACAGTTGATCTTACTATTTTTATTTATTGCTATTAAGAAGGCTTTTTTCTTTGCCTTCTGTCATTTCAATATCATGCTTCCTTTTAAAGAGCTTTTCACTCCATGTTCTTTAAGTCTTCATACAGATTCACAAATGAACCTTTTGAAAACACAGGATTATCTGAATGTATCTAAGTAAGAAGATGGTAAGCTTTGCCCAGTGTGACTCGGCAAGGCAGTGAGAATTCCAAGCAACAAGCCCCGATATTCCCATTTGTACTCATGATGTATCACTTTCAGACCTTTCTATAGAGTTTGCAACTATTTCTCCCAGGTTTACAGAAGAATAACACTAATTATTACAGTATAATTGTTACACTTACTACAGACTGCATAATTATGAAGCAAGGCAAACTTGAAAACTAATACAGGGTGGTGACAGGCATTGCTTAACATANTATACAAAGAAAAAAAACAAAACAAAACCCACACAGGACACACAAAAAAACCCCACACACAAGCAAATAATAATAATAAAAACAAAACAACTAAACAAACAACACAAAACAAACAACAACAACACCCACAAAACACAACAAAACCAGAAGTAGAAGGCACAAAGCAAAAAACTGCTATCACTGCAGTATAGTCTACAAATGCCATGATCAAAGACAAAATTAAATTAATCTAGCATTCAAAAGTACAAAACGGAAAGACTTAAGGAAAGCATAGGCAGAAACTCAGGAGGGGGAAAAAAACAAGCCAAACCAAAACATTCTAAAAACAAAATTTTGAAGTTAATCTACTGTGCATCTGTATTAACTTTTTATAGTATCAGTTTCTTTCTTGGCTTTTTTAAACTCATGTCACACCCTTCTAAAATTCCATTTTAAATTATCTGTCCAAAATTGCATTTTTAAAAAATCATCTTTTCCACTACAGGTGTGGAAAAATACCCATTACAGTGAACACAACAAATCCTCCCCAAGAACAAAGAGGTCTTCTTGCTACTTAAATAATCATTTCCATACTAACTAGAAAATGCTATTACATCAGTAGCTACCCCATTACACCTAGAAGTTGAACAACCCATCATCACTAATCAGACTTACATAGAGACAACTGCTGCCAAGTCAGAATGCTTCAATATGCTTGGACACTACTGGTTTTCCACTTCTGATTACTGACACTATCTATAAAGTAACTAAGAAGAACCGAAGTAAATTAATGAAGGAAAAATATCAACTAAAGGAGAGAAGAAAAAAGAAGAAAAAAAACCCAAAAAAACCCAACAAAAAAACCACAAAAACAACAAACCACAAACAAGAACAAACAAAGCAACTAAAACAAATTAAGCATGTTTGATGGTGTTTTAAAACACAGTAATAATGTTAATTCATGTGATAGGCTTTTAATGAAACTAGCACTAGCAGGGAGACAAACATCATGAAACTTCATGCGCTTAGCCAAGTTAAGGTTCTGTATTTTTAAGCCAAATGACAAATCCTATAATAATAGTTTTCATTTCCTATTCAGCTACTTTCTTTACCTTGTGTATCTAAAATTATTTCATTAGAAACATTNCACAACACAACAACATAATCTAAGTATATATCTTCCAAAAATGAGTACAGAATGGAAAAAAAAAGTAAAATATGCTGAAGAATTTATTAGCAATTCAAGGTTTATTTAAAGACCTTTCAGAAGGGATGTCAGCATTTAACAGAAAATCCTGTGAAGAATTAATCAGGATATTGACATGAAGGTGATTTAGCTGTTAGATTAAAGGTTCTCATTTTCATAGAGCCCTGTGTCCAGTGCAAGATGAAATCAAATGGCCAATGCAATTTTGTACCACTCACTCTGAAGTATTAGACCACTGAGTCAGAAACAATAATCCTTCTTTGTGCAGCAGTTTGCCAGCCCTGGATTTCTGCATTCAGTGTTAAACATCATATTAGCAGAAATGCATTGAGAACATATACAAAGAAAAAAAACAAAACAAAACCCACACAGGACACACAAAAAAACCCCACACACAAGCAAATAATAATAATAAAAACAAAACAACTAAACAAACAACACAAAACAAACAACAACAACACCCACAAAACACAACAAAACCAGAAGTAGAAGGCACAAAGCAAAAAACTGCTATCACTGCAGTATAGTCTACAAATGCCATGATCAAAGACAAAATTAAATTAATCTAGCATTCAAAAGTACAAAACGGAAAGACTTAAGGAAAGCATAGGCAGAAACTCAGGAGGGGGAAAAAAACAAGCCAAACCAAAACATTCTAAAAACAAAATTTTGAAGTTAATCTACTGTGCATCTGTATTAACTTTAAATTAATCTAGCATTCAAAAGTACAAAACGGAAAGACTTAAGGAAAGCATAGGCAGAAACTCAGGAGGGGGAAAAAAACAAGCCAAACCAAAACATTCCAAAAACAAAATTTTGAAGTTAATCTACTGTGCATCTGTATTAACTTTTTATAGTATCAGTTTCTTTCTTGCCTTTTTTAAACTCATGTCACACCCTTCTAAAATTCCATTTTAAATTATCTGTCCAAAATTGCATTTTTAAAAAATCATCTTTCCCACTACAGGTGTGGAAAAATACCCATTACAGTGAACACAACAAATCCTCCCCAAGAACAAAGAGGTCTTCTTGCTACTTAAATAATCATTTCCATACTAACTAGAAAATGCTATTACATCAGTAGCTACCCCATTACACCTAGAAGTTGAACAACCCATCATCACTAATCAGACTTACATAGAGACAACTGCTGCCAAGTCAGAATGCTTCAATATGCTTGGACACTACTGGTTTTCCACTTCTGATTACTGACACTATCTATAAAGTAACTAAGAAGAACCGAAGTAAATTAATGAAGGAAAAATATCAACTAAAGGAGAGAAGAAAAAAGAAGAAAAAAAACCCAAAAAAACCCAACAAAAAAACCACAAAAACAACAAACCACAAACAAGAACAAACAAAGCAACTAAAACAAATTAAGCATGTTTGATGGTGTTTTAAAACACAGTAATAATGTTAATTCATGTGATAGGCTTTTAATGAAACTAGCACTAGCAGGGAGACAAACATCATGAAACTTCATGCGCTTAGCCAAGTTAAGGTTCTGTATTTTTAAGCCAAATGACAAATCCTATAATAATAGTTTTCATTTCCTATTCAGCTACTTTCTTTACCTTGTGTATCTAAAATTATTTCATTAGAAACATTCATTTTCAAACAGAAATTAATTTTTACATAAAACTTCCTTAATTGTGAAAAACAATCTTATTGGGTTATATGTATCATCAGAAATAAATTAGTCATTAGACATAACGTTTAAAGATCGCTTTTCAAAGTGAAATAGAAGTTTAAAAAAAAATAGGGAATATGGAGCTTAGGGAACATTAGTTTCAACTTATTTCATAAAATTCTCTCAATGTAAAGCTGAAAATGGGCCAATTTCAAATTCCTGTAGAATTAGTTGAAATCCCTATAAATTTTGTACAGTTTCCTTGGGAATACATGTGATTTGTTTGCTCAGACTAAAGTTTAAGATACTTCACCACATTAATTCTTTTTCTTCTTTACAGAGACAAAATATGGTAAAGAGAAGTGAGAAAAATATCAAACCATGAAAAGAAATGAAGTAAACTTAAAGCAATGTCCCACAACGTGAAACCAAATAATTCATAAAACAACCCAAACCTCCACTTTGCAAAACAAAGTATATTCAAACTGTAAGTAATGCGAGATCTATACACATACATAATTCATGGGATGGATACACTAAAAGGACCTGTAATTTCTGCTGTTAAATAAGTAATGAGTTTAAAGCAATAAGATCATGGAATTGACTTAAGTCCCAGTTAAATAGGTCACTTGATTATAGGAAAGCTCTGGACTTTTAGAAGTCCAGATGCACCAACATCAAGTACATCAAAATCAGTTACAGTAAAACTTTAGTAACAAACTTCAGTAACAAAATTTGTGGACAAAGCCCAAATAGCAATCCTTCTACATTATCAACTTCACTATGCCCAGTAGTCTTGTGGGGACATTTAGAACATTTTTTCCTCATTCTACCTCTCAGCATATTTGAGAAAATTTGGTGAAATGTTGCTTTTACTACAAGAAGTAACATTAAAATGATTCTATCTTTTTAGAGAAGAGGTATTCCCAAAAAACTCAGCTCCATCACAGATTGCAAACATGCAAATTTACCTTCCACGATCTGGGTATTTAAACACAATAATTCCTGTTCTTTTTTTCCCCTCTTAACATCCCTCTCTGCAAATCCAACTGTTCAGTAACAGCCTCAGCAGTAAAATGAAAATCCCATCCAGATATATCCAAATGATCCCCGACTTAGCTTATAGTTCCCTCAGAACTCTTAATATGAAGAAAAAAACCCAAAATTTTATAGCTATTTAAATATCTTTACAGTTATTTATCATTGTATTAGAAAATATGACTGTTTTCACCCTTCTTCATAGCATCTGAACTACAGACCAGAACAAGAAACTATGCATTAAGTACAATACTTAAATGTACCTCCCATTTCAATAAAATGAGCAAAACCTCAACTATGGATCTACTCTGTTTACATCACCACTTCAAAAAAAACTANCATTCTAAAAACAAAATTTTGAAGTTAATCTACTGTGCATCTGTATTAACTTTTTATAGTATCAGTTTCTTTCTTGGCTTTTTTAAACTCATGTCACACCCTTCTAAAATTCCATTTTAAATTATCTGTCCAAAATTGCATTTTTAAAAAATCATCTTTTCCACTACAGGTGTGGAAAAATACCCATTACAGTGAACACAACAAATCCTCCCCAAGAACAAAGAGGTCTTCTTGCTACTTAAATAATCATTTCCATACTAACTAGAAAATGCTATTACATCAGTAGCTACCCCATTACACCTAGAAGTTGAACAACCCATCATCACTAATCAGACTTACATAGAGACAACTGCTGCCAAGTCAGAATGCTTCAATATGCTTGGACACTACTGGTTTTCCACTTCTGATTACTGACACTATCTATAAAGTAACTAAGAAGAACCGAAGTAAATTAATGAAGGAAAAATATCAACTAAAGGAGAGAAGAAAAAAGAAGAAAAAAAACCCAAAAAAACCCAACAAAAAAACCACAAAAACCACAAACCACAAACAAGAACAAACAAAGCAACTAAAACAAATTAAGCATGTTTGATGGTGTTTTAAAACACAGTAATAATGTTAATTCATGTGATAGGCTTTTAATGAAACTAGCACTAGCAGGGAGACAAACATCATGAAACTTCATGCGCTTAGCCAAGTTAAGGTTCTGTATTTTTAAGCCAAATGACAAATCCTATAATAATAGTTTTCATTTCCTATTCAGCTACTTTCTTTACCTTGTGTATCTAAAATTATTTCATTAGAAACATTCATTTTCAAACAGAAATTAATTTTTACATAAAACTTCCTTAATTGTGAAAAACAATCTTATTGGGTTATATGTATCATCAGAAATAAATTAGTCATTAGACATAACGTTTAAAGATCGCTTTTCAAAGTGAAATAGAAGTTTAAAAAAAAATAGGGAATATGGAGCTTAGGGAACATTAGTTTCAACTTATTTCATAAAATTCTCTCAATGTAAAGCTGAAAATGGGCCAATTTCAAATTCCTGTAGAATTAGTTGAAATCCCTATAAATTTTGTACAGTTTCCTTGGGAATACATGTGATTTGTTTGCTCAGACTAAAGTTTAAGATACTTCACCACATTAATTCTTTTTCTTCTTTACAGAGACAAAATATGGTAAAGAGAAGTGAGAAAAATATCAAACCATGAAAAGAAATGAAGTAAACTTAAAGCAATGTCCCACAACGTGAAACCAAATAATTCATAAAACAACCCAAACCTCCACTTTGCAAAACAAAGTATATTCAAACTGTAAGTAATGCGAGATCTATACACATACATAATTCATGGGATGGATACACTAAAAGGACCTGTAATTTCTGCTGTTAAATAAGTAATGAGTTTAAAGCAATAAGATCATGGAATTGACTTAAGTCCCAGTTAAATAGGTCACTTGATTATAGGAAAGCTCTGGACTTTTAGAAGTCCAGATGCACCAACATCAAGTACATCAAAATCAGTTACAGTAAAACTTTAGTAACAAACTTCAGTAACAAAATTTGTGGACAAAGCCCAAATAGCAATCCTTCTACATTATCAACTTCACTATGCCCAGTAGTCTTGTGGGGACATTTAGAACATTTTTTCCTCATTCTACCTCTCAGCATATTTGAGAAAATTTGGTGAAATGTTGCTTTTACTACAAGAAGTAACATTAAAATGATTCTATCTTTTTAGAGAAGAGGTATTCCCAAAAAACTCAGCTCCATCACAGATTGCAAACATGCAAATTTACCTTCCACGATCTGGGTATTTAAACACAATAATTCCTGTTCTTTTTTTCCCCTCTTAACATCCCTCTCTGCAAATCCAACTGTTCAGTAACAGCCTCAGCAGTAAAATGAAAATCCCATCCAGATATATCCAAATGATCCCCGACTTAGCTTATAGTTCCCTCAGAACTCTTAATATGAAGAAAAAAACCCAAAATTTTATAGCTATTTAAATATCTTTACAGTTATTTATCATTGTATTAGAAAATATGACTGTTTTCACCCTTCTTCATAGCATCTGAACTACAGACCAGAACAAGAAACTATGCATTAAGTACAATACTTAAATGTACCTCCCATTTCAATAAAATGAGCAAAACCTCAACTATGGATCTACTCTGTTTACATCACCACTTCAAAAAAAACTACCCACTATCTTGTTATAGCTACACTTCAAACCCATATTAACTTCTCATTGCTAACTAGCACTCATGCTTCAACTGCTACCATGAGAGCTAGAAGTGGCATTCATTTGTTTACCAGTTTTCCTTGCAAGGGGCATTACTCTGTATTTTATAAAAATAAACCAAAAAAAGTATAATACAATGAACCTCTTCTAATTAGTTAATAAGAATAACTGCTATGAAAATCCTGCCTAGCTCTTATTAGAGAAACAATTAAACTCAGTTCCAATGACACAACCTTCCCAGAAGATATGATGCTAGAAAGTGTTACAATTTACTGTCTTTAAAAGGGTCATTAATCTTTCAGCCATGGATCTCAAACACATCTAACAACAGCCAGCAGAAGCAAATATGCAGCACTCTTTGCCAGAGCAGTGATAGGAACTTAGGAAACTGTTACGAAGACAAAAGCTAAACCTAGCCAAAGATAAATTTATTTAAATCACTTTCACTTCTCTGAATTTACAGTCTCATTACTGTAAATATTTTCATTTTTACTGTTAATGCTGAATCAGCAGAGACATCTCAAGCCACACACAACCCTATGCATAGTGCTCCTACTTTAGAGACTTTTACACATTAAGTCTTAAGTAAATTTATTATCCCTTTCACATATTTAACAGAATAGTTCAGCTACCTATATGATCAAGGAACATGGAGGAGAAAAAAAAAAAGCAGATTGAATTTACTTGAATTCATTTGCTTCTACATGAAATCCAGTTAAAGTAATGGTAACCAATTCATAAAGACTTCTGTGCGGTGCTGTCACAGAGACTAACTCATCACATACATATGCAGGAAACAAACCTTTTTGATCCTGTGCCTGCTTTTCCTTATCTGAAGAGGGAAGATAAACTTTGTCTGATTTTAATTCTTAACACTAGAGACCCTCCCCCAAAGAAGCACTAATCACGTTACAATAATTCAGTTATATTTTTATTATTACATGAGATCCGAATAAAACCAAGTACGTTAGAAAGATAGTGTCTGCTGCCTCCCTATTTTAAATCATTATCCCTATTCTGAGCATTCTGACCTTCCATAATTGAAAATCCACCCAAGCAGCGCCCGAGACGTGGAAGCAAGCACTCCTGACCCATGCAAACGACCACTCGAAGCACGATTTAATGGTTAGTATTCAATGCAGTACAGCATCCTCTGCTGAGAACCGGCCTTTCCACCTCAGAACAAGTCCACGTTAAACAAATTGCGAGGACTGCACGGTGGAGGGCGGCCGCAGCAGCGAGACCATCCGGGACGTCACCGGCCGAGTTTAGCCCGGTTCCCGCCCGCCCACCCACCTCTCACCGGACCCCTCACGCGTCCTCGGTCCGCTGCGCGTCCACGAGGATCGGCTTCCCCCCACCACAGCTCACAGCACCGGCACTCGCTTCAGGCGCCCAGCGGCATGAAGCGGCCGGCGACCCCTCGGAAAGCCCGGCGGTGAGCCGAGGCCGGCCGCAACCACCGGCCACGGCCGCGGCCGATAGCGGCAACGAAGGCTACCGCGCGAGAAGCGGCCACGCGTGAGGGGTCTCCGCCGCCGAGACAACAGGCACCAGCCGCTGCGCGCCTCCCGGGGCGGGCGCACCAGAGAATGGCACCAAAGCGGTTCAGAGAGGGGAGAGACAGGGTGTGCAGAGACGCTCTTAGACAGGTGAAGGGTGATGCGGCCGAGAGCGGCAGGGAGGGAGCCAGCCGCAGACCGAGCGGGGACAGCCAAGGGCAGGGACGGGCCCAAGGACGCAGGGCGGGAAGGAGGCGTTGAGGCAGGAGCACCCAAGAAGGAGCCGAGAGGGGCGCGCCTCTTACCTGGCAGAAGGTGCCGGTGACCCCCGCGGGGCAAGTGCAGCTGTAGGCGGCCAGAGGCTGGAGCGGGAGCAGCTGCAGGCGGCGGGGCGCGGCGGAGTTCCGGGCCGGCACCGGCGAGCAGGTGCCGTTGTTGCGGCAGGGCTGGCTTAGGCAGGGGTCGCGATCGAGGGGCGCGGCGGTGGACGGCCCGGGAAGGCAGGCGTGGCGCTGGGCCAGGGCGAGCAGAAGGAAAAGGAGTGGGGCAGCTCGGGGCATGGCGGCGGGATGTTCGGGTGCGGGTGCCCCTCCGCTGCAGGCTCCGGCGGCGAGGGAAGGAGGGGACGGAGACAGCGGCCGCTGCTCCCCTACCCGCGTTCCCCGGGCAACGCGAGGGCGGGGACTGGGCGGGGAGGAGACGGCCTCAGCGCGCCCGGCAGGGGGCAGCCGCCATCCCGCCTGTCGCGGACCCGACCCAGGCGGTGCCAGGATGGATGCGTGGCGGGGACGGGTTAAGGGCCGAAGACAGCAGGGCCGGCGGTGTTTCCTACTTAGAGCCAAGGTCGAGCTCAGGTCAGAGTGGGCGGGGCTGCGCTCTCCATTCTACCCAGGGCGGGGAGCCGCTTGGCGTGAGGACCAGAGTTGTGCCCCCAGCATGCCGGTTTGAAATGGGAACAGCGCGTTAATAAACTGCTGAATCGGCACTGCCGGTCTGCCCGAGCTTCCCGCACGGGTGGCGGTGCCCCAGCGCTCGGCGCTTCGGCGCATGCCGCGGATGAGCGCGGTCCCGCGTTACACAGAGCACCTGCAAAGACAAAACTCCTGCTGTTCGTCGTTTGCTGCTTACTTACTGCTTCGCAAGTGTAATCTGCTAATTGCTTTAAAGTTCGCTTAATACCAAAGTAGAAGCATACGGAAAGCATAAAAAATATTCTTGTAATTTATCATATTGAAAAAAAACACAACCCTTTGTGTTTCCTTAATTGAGGCTATCTGTGGCTGAATTTTTAAAATTAATTTTTTTTTTTTTTTTGCTAGTCTTTTTGCTAGGGATTTTTTTTTACTCTCAAAGGCAGTAAAAGACATGCAGTCTGTAAATCAGGTACTAGCAGGAAGGTAAATTACATTCTCTGGCCTTCTATTCATTTGCTTTTCCAAAAGTGAAATACTTAAATCCCTCATAGCTAACACCTGCTGACATCTCTATCATAGGATACAGGAGGATTGCCAGCAGCAACATGCTACAATTTCCATAAACTATCACACTTCACATATGGCTGAAACCTGTTTCACAAGCAAACAAACATGGTGATGCTAAATGAACAGAAAATTAATCAGGGTTTCCAGCAGCCTGAACATTATAGTTAATCCCCAAATCCAGGCTGCAGCAAACTGCTCCTATATCACCCCACCAAACGCATGTTCCCTCCCTCACAATGGCCTGTTGGGTGCCGCACCGTCTCCCTCTGCTGCCTCTACTCGGGCTTCTCCTTAAGGTTACTTGTTCTACCAATATTTCTTCACCAGAGCCATTCATATGCTGTGATAAAAAACTCTGCTGTGCTTACTCGGCCAGCTCGTCATCTTCTCTTTACTGTTTGTTATCAAATGTCGTATCTCAGTGAAATCCAGTAATCCAGAAGACATTCTTACAATTTGAAACTGAAATATTACTTACTGTTCTTGAAGCGTGGTTTTTCTTTTTCCAACCAATTTCACAACTATAAGGAACATATTCCTATTAATATATTAAGAAATACGTTGGTGAAAATAACATTGATCTGCCCAGATTCTTTTGGTAAAGACCGTACCGCCCATCTCTAGGCAAGCAGCTGCAGACAGCTTCTGCACTTACAGTGACTGTGTTTTGCAGGTGCCAGAAGTGGGACTCTGGCCTTCTGGAAGCAGCAGGTCATGGGGTAGTTGGGTGGGTTGAATCATGAAATGTGCCTTATCTTGTACACCTGCAGCTCAAGAGCTGAGTCTCCCTTTTTAGCTTTAGTTAGAAGGCGTATGCAAAAGCAGACAAACCTTGGGTCTTGTCAAGCTGCTGGTCAGCACCCGTGTGCCCTGCTTTGCACAGTTTGTTTGGGTTTTTTGGATGTGGAGCCAAAGAGCGATGGAAGAGGAGGGCAGAGTGCCGGATAAAGGTGAGCTGCTGTCCAGTGTTGGAGAATTGGTGGGACTTGTTTAACAAAAGTTTAAATTGTACAATTTACAAACCAAGTTGCATTGTTTAAACTGGAACAGCCAAATAGCTGTAGTGTATGCTTCCTTAGGCGTGTTTAAGCAAATAGGCATTTGTTCTAAATCTTTAAAAAAAGAGGCAATGGAATTTTACAGGGTTTTTTTTTTGCTGTCTTTTGATGGGGTGTTCCAAAGCTCTGGATTTTTGTCTTGCTGTCAATGGTGTGTTTCCCGGCAGGTCCGTGGTGTCTCATTGGGGCAGTGCAGCTGACCAGGTGTGCCTCCCGAGCACATGAATCATGAATATTCCCCTAGTAAAATGATGACAGTGTATTTTGGAGGGAGATCCTTTCATGATCAATTCACAGCTGTGCAAGTTAAATTAACACAAATGGAAAATACTTTTCTAGTACTTTTATTGGATGCATACAAACCTACACACATCTTTTTAGTATTGTGACATGCAGGACATAATAGTGTTTGTCTCCAACAATCCAAGAAGTTGAGACACTCAGGACATCTGTTGTTTGTCTTGAGACACCCCCCCCACCCTGTGCCAAGATGTGTGTCTGAGATTGGAGATGGGGGAGGTTTGTAGCTGGAGCTGTGAGTGAAGTGTCCAAATTATAACCAGGCCTCTATATTTCATGAAGACCACGGGTAAGTGGTGCCTCCTGCAAGAAATTAGTCTGAGGTGTCTGCTGCCTTAATCCTCAGATTTACAATGGCTGATCTCACCAATTAGCAAAACAAAGGACGGTGCTATCTACCCTATACCCCCCTACCTTATATCTTGGAGGAGTACAGAGAAGGTAGAAGGAATTTCTCATCTGCACAGAAGAGAAATGAGGATGTAGTGAACAAGAACTATATAAGAAAATCTGGGATGCTATGGAAGTAAGCAAGCATCTCCTGACTGACATCAACATGGGATCCTGGCGGTAACTATCCTATCGCTTGCTGTCTTCTGCTTTCTTCTTTCTTTTGTCTTTATTTTTCTCCCTGTCCTATCTGCTCAAGGAACTTGGTTATGCTACTCTAATAAAACTTTGTTATGCATGTGGCATCTGACCTCGTTTGCGTCTTAATTTCACAATTTGGGGATCACCTTTAAACCTTTCATAAAAATTGCCATGTATCCTAATATTGGATCGTGACAAGTATCAAGTGCATTACTGATATACGTCTCTTATTTTTCATGTTACTCTTGAAAGTTTAACCCCCCACTCTCAGCATGACTGACCAGGCCAACAAGAGGTGCAGCAGCAGCACGTGGGTTGTAGCTACTGTGGATCATCCATCAGTGCAGATTCTGGTTACAGTGCAGCCTTGCAGGGTTCAATCTGTGCTGCAGCGCTGTAAGGAAGGGATGAGAAATTTGCAACAGCAGCAGAAAGAATGTTTACCTTATATGCTGAGGTGGTGGTAAAAATCCTGTCCATTAGTCTTAATATTGATTTTTTAGGGTTCAAATCACTCCTGACTTAAAGGAAGTGGTGTATTCTGAGCTGACCTGTTTACCTAGAATCCTCCTTTAGCTGCTACTTGCCTGTCCCTTATTTTGAATGAATTCCTGCTTCTTTTCTGTGTTGTTTTTTTTCAGTACATGCTGAGCAGTAATTTGGGGGTTTTGTTTTTGGGCTCCATTGCCATAAGCACCTGGACATGATGCTGTCACTGGCCCTGGTTTGCCTGCCAGTTGGCCAGCGTCCTTAGTGCAAGGGGCCAGCCCTGTGCCTGGAGGCTCCTGGCTCAGTGTAGAGCAGGTGCCACCAGTGAAGGCTGTCCAGTGGGAAAGTCCAGGGCCAATGCAGACTGGGGACATTTGTCACCCTGGGGAATGTGTCCCGACACAGGAATGGAGGGGGAACATCAGGAGCAGAGGTTGAACAAGAGACGTGACACCTCATCTGGCATATTCCTCTCAGCCTCATGGGGCAGCTGCCACCCTGTGTAACAGGGGCTGGGGGAACTGCAACCATTTTTGGGGGCCCCCCCCTTAATTTTTCTATCAGAGCACCCCTTTTTGGTGGGGTGGGGGCCTGTACATATGTGTCAGTATAAAAGTATCATGATGATGGTTGGGGCACTTCGCCTCATTTTTGGGGGTGTCAATAAAAAAAGGGGGTGTGTGTGTTTGATTATATCATTTGAGGCATCACAAGATCACTGGAGTGGGATGCTGCAGCATGTGTCACTGTGTGTTGCACAGTAAGTCTGTTATTCTATTTAAGCTAAATATAGATAATTGGCAATTGTAAATAGACAACTCAGTCTAAAGATAAGTAATTTTAAGTCGATAGCCAAGTCTAAATAGGTATGTCTAAAAAGATATGAGTGTCAAAAACACTTAAACAATGGCTAGTTGTCCTGGTTTGACTGAGAACATAACAAATTCTGTCCAATTATTTACTTTTCAGCTAAATTCTTCTAGCTAACAGCACTGTCTGAAGTC
>VYZU01034965.1:0-18629 GCA_013401355.1 Ceyx cyanopectus
GGAGGAAAGCTTGGTTAGGGAAAGGGAAGAGCTTCTTGGGATAGCAAAGTAACAGCCCTGGTGGGATTTCCCCAGAGCTGGTGTAGCTTGCTCACTCCCACTGCCACACACAAAATGCAGAACAATGGCTGTGAGATCTCCAGCATTCCCAGTGAGTGGAGATGTTGTCAGCACTGACACAGAGGGTTTCATCTCATCAGGGATTTGGGTGACAACTCTTTTCCTTCACACGGTGCAGACTAGCTGAGCCTCAGCGTGGGGAGACTTCTGTTCTCCAGCTGGAAAAAGCAGGAGATTGAGGGTTCCCTGCCCAACTGTTCCATTGCTTTAGGTCTGCAGTGAGTTGAAATGTTTTTCTTGCATTTCCTATGATCTCGGGATAGTTTCCTTGGCCTAGGCCACATGGCCACGTTAGGTGCTCAACAAGCTGAGCTTTGAAAGTGGCTGCTGCAGATGTGAAAGATGTTCCCTCTCAGATCATTTATTAAAACAGTCCACAGAGTCCACTGCTGCTGTCTGGCAGGTTCTATCAGGCTCCCTATGGCTTTCTGCCTACTAGTCTCCCCAGTACTCACTTCTCTTGGGCCATTTGTCATCAGTTATATTTACCATTTACCTTTAAGCAGTTACAGTTTTCAAGCTTTCTTGTGAACTCAGCAGATTAGACAAAAAAAAAATCATCATAAAATAGAAGACATATTAAAGCTACAGCCTCGAGCTCTGCTAGAACAGCAGTCCACATTCTTCTGAGTAGGGTCTGTGGTTCCCTTCTGCCCTCTCAAGGTCTCATTCATCTCCCTTCAGGTCTCACACTGCCGTAACACAATTAAGATTGAACTAGTCCACGGGAACCTTTCGTTTTCATTTCTTAGACACAACCAGGTGCATTAAGAAAGCTGTAAGGCAAGCTTTGCATCTATTAAAGGAGATAATGGCTTTCCCATATACCTGCTTGGTCAGAAGTAAAGCATATAGATTTTTCCCTGTCCTTGAAATCTGTTCCTATAAACAAGCACTCTGTTACCTCTGTAACGCTCCCACTTGCTCGTGGTTTATGTCATTGTATTTATTTCAAAACCTCACATTTTGACATTTTGTTTGGAGGAGGAAAAAAACAACAATCTAGCTGGTTGGCGTGAAATTTAGTTTAGACTGAAATATATGCTGTGCCTTGGTCTGCTAAATGACCTTATGCACCACTCACTGTAATCCAGAATTGCCAGGCAAGTAGAGTAATTAGTTGTGCAAAATGAAATAACTTTAAATCCTCGCATTGAGTAATGACCCAGAAAAATCACTTAAGCTATACAATAGAGAAGACTTGAAGCATCTGGCTTTATTTTTACTGCTGTAGCTCTGCCCTCTTTCATTAAGACACAGGCTCTGCCCCCCATTCCACCCCGTTAGGAGCCCTGGCAGTCAGTGGCTGCCCAGAACAAACGTTGGCAGCTTGGTTAAGGAGCCGTAACTCTTGTAAAGTGGCAGGGTGCATCTGGCAGCACGGGCACGGCCCTTGGTCTGCAAGGATTGAGCACGTTTGATAAGCTTGTATCTGTTTAAAGAGCTGTTTCATTATCATCTGAGATGAGCCCAAGTGATAAAGCCCTTCACCTGGATCAGCAAAGCCAGCTGGGCAGCAGGACCAGGGGACACCCGGCACGTGCTGTGGATGTACCGGTGCCTCTGAGCAGCAAATCGCTTTGCTCTCCTTTGGCTCCACATAAATACCCTGTTTCTAACATGGTTTTATGAAAATTACCCAGAATAACCCAGCCCCAGCAAATACATCACTCTGCAGTGGGGCAGAGCAGAGCCAGAAAGCCCCTGGATGAGCCATGCTGAGGGATACGGGTGCTGAATCCTTCAGCCAGGCTTCTGTTACCGAGTGCTCAGTGTCGGTGAATTTTGAGCAGACCTTTAAGCCACCAGGTATCAGCTGTGGTGAAAATTAAGATCTAGCTTCAGCCTTTCTGGGAATTAGCAGTGTGAATTAA
The DNA here is from genome assembly GCA_013401355.1 of Ceyx cyanopectus. NCBI lineage: Eukaryota > Metazoa > Chordata > Aves > Coraciiformes > Alcedinidae > Ceyx > Ceyx cyanopectus. Next base: position 1,995 of record VYZU01034965.1, read on the forward strand.
GGCAAGAAACTCTAGTATTTGTTTATGAGGTGGGTCGGGAACTGTGGAATAAAGTTACATGAGACCTGCCAAGGAGATCAGATTAATCCTCTGCAGCCTGGCGGCAAAAAGGGGTCTCGTAGCCATTGTGTTCCCAAGTCTAATCCCCACTGGCCATAAAGCCCAATCTGCTGCCAAAGGGAGGAGATGAAGTGTTTTTAATAAGAAAATGAGCCATTTGCAATGCGCTTTTAATTGGATCAATTTTTCCTTTATTACACCATCTTTAAAAACCAAACACATATGTAGAACCAGATGAGCTCTTTCTCCAGGTAGAGAGCAGAACCTAAACTATTTCCTCCCAATTCTTAATTACTCCATTTCATCTCATTTGGCAGACAATCACAACATTGCAGGGGGGGCACCACAGCAAGAAATACAGCTCTGCAAAACTACCTTGCAGTCCCTGTCGAGTTCTGCCAGGGGATATGTGGACCCTGGGCAAGGGACAGCAGGTTTTCTTTTTTCTTTCATTGCCTGAAACCCAAAGACAGAAGAAAAGCTGCAGGTGACACACCCCCTCCCAGGCACCAATTGCAGTGTCCTGGCCCACCAGGGTGTCACAGGATAGGGTTATTTTTCTTGAATCTCTGAGAAAACAGATGACAGATGCTGTGTTTGAACTGTATAACCAGGAACAAGCTGGGGTAACCAACTGCTCAGTTTACTGGACCAGTTTTTATGTCCCTTCAAGCACTCCAGGAAATGTTATTGCTGGTAGTGTGATGTTTATTGCAAAAAAAAAAAAGAATCCATTGGAACAGAAAACGACAGAGGTACATATTATCATAGATAATATTGCTTCAATTATTCAAGTCCACAGTAGCTTCCTGCTTGGAGCAGTTGTTAGAAAGAGGAGCAATGTTTAGAAGAGATCAGGAGGAGAGGAACAGCCGTTACCGTAACACTGGAAAAAGAGCCTTGAGTTACAATGGAATTAACTGCAGAAGGACCCAGTCCTAGTCCTCATCTCCTCAAAACATACATGCAAAATGAGATTGGCTCCCCACACTGCTACATTCCTTAGGCAACTGCCCCTCCCATCCAAAAGAGAAGCTAAGAATGTAAATAATTATGTGCAAGTTGGTAGCTCTGGTAGACTGAAGGAGCAGCTCAGGAGGGAAGTGGGGGTCAGATCCCCCGGGGCTCCCTCAGCACCTCAGCTCTCTGAGCTCCACTCCCTTCTCCTCAAGCTCTTTGCAGGGAATTACAGCAAGAGAGGCAGGAGGTGGAGGAGAACTCCAGCACGCAGCTGGGTGTGTGTTATGCTGGTCTCTTCAGGGCTTTGGCTGGGAGAGAAACAAAAATCCCACCAGAATCTACTCGCAGCGCTGCTTCTGCAAACCCTGCTGGGGCAGCAGTGGCTCTGAGGCCTATTTTACACTGCTCCTTCACTGGGGGAAAGTATATGGGAGCTTAAAAAATCACCTGTTGCATCCATGTTGCAGCAGAAGTAAGAGACAATTTGCCGTGGCAGGGCAGCCCCCATAAAATCAGCTTTGATGCCGTCCGCCGCGCTCACAAATTTGCAAAGACGTTTGTTGATAGCAACAAATAAACGCTCTGCAGTGTACCCATTATCTGTGGCAGATTAACATGCTACCACTGTGCCCTGCTTAAATGCATCTTTCCTTCAATAAGCTATTCTGGGCGAGCAGCACCACACTGAGGTACACATTTCTCAGCCCGGAGAGCAGCGCCGTGGGGTCCTCGGTTCATGCAGCTGCAGTTTTTTGTGCTTCATTTGGCCCCAAGCCGCGATGAACGACTCTGGTGCCTGCTGGTGCCGTGACAAAAGGGAAAAAACCAGCTGAGGAATGTAGCAGTTTAGTGGGCAAAGGGGGAACCAAAAGGCAGTGCTCCCAGGGGTGTGTTCCCAAGTATTAACAAGAGAAAAGTGAAATAATTGTGCCCCCCCCCCCATCCCCACCTGGGCAGGGAGCAGCTGGCAGAGTGCAAAGCTCTCGCTAAATGCAGTGGTCTGGAATGTGGAGCAGTGACATGCAGGTAAACATAAAATACGTTTCATCTCACTTACTACAGTCTCCTAGTCTTAGTCCCCTAGCCCCGCCCCCCTCCCCAGGAAGCTTCAGATACCAGACATACCTTCCAGAGACAGTTTCCAGGATACATTTAATAACAAAACACAGGTAAATATCAACCATAGGTTTCCCCTCAGTTGATTTTCTTTTCCCTCCAGTACCCTCCCTTTTTAACCCCCAGCCCCCTCCCTCCTTACCCCCTCTACTACTCTCAGTAGTACAAACCCCCTGTTGCCATCAGGGGACAGTTTTCTGGCTCAGCTCAGTCTCCCATGATTGCACAGTACTCACTTCACATTGAACAGACACGCTTCACAAATGGCACGACAGGGGCAATCTCCCAAGTCCTGGGAGAAGGGAGAAAGTAAAACCTTCCTCATCAGTTGGGAAGTAAAGCTGCATCTCGGCATGGGTTTAGGGGCTGTTTCGTTTTATGCAGTGCCACCATCAGAAATTGCTTTCTATAGTAGTTGCCCAGACAACTGCTACCCAGTTCCTTGTGAGCACCACGGCGAGAAGAGGATTGCCTCTCTAGTCCTCTAAGGGAAGGTGATTTAGAGCAGTCAGTCAGTGTTTATGGCACCAAGAAAGACAACAAATGGTTGATGCTGGGCGCGAATGGAGGAGATGTGGTGAAAGGGGCTGAGAAGGTTTATGGAGTGGGCAGAAGTTGAGCAAGGACCCAATACTCCAGAAGGATGGATCCTTTTCCTTGCACTTGTTCTTTTTTATTGTACGTTTTCTATATATATTAAAAAAAATGAAGAAAAAGCAGACCACCACCACCACAGAAGCTATTTTGTTCCTAAACACAAAACACGATGGCCTCTATGCCAACCAAACCCCCTGCGGCTATGGCACCATCCTCCTGAACTCCTGCCACCGGCTCCCATCCAACTGCAAAGAGGCTGGAAGAATCTCTGCTGCCCGAAGAGGCTTTACCTACAGCCACACCTTTAAGGGGTGGAATATCGCCTCAGATGGTAACTGTAGATCTTAATGCAGTGGTCCCAACAATCCAGCACCAGCAGCTGCCCCTTGGGGGTAATGGCGATCCCGACGGGACAGGTGAGTCCTTCCCGGATTAGGATGTTATAGCCTCCTCCCTTGGGGAAGTGCAGGATTTCTTTACGGCTGCTGTCGGCAACGATGAGGTCTCCCCTGGCATCGACGCACATCCCGGCGATGCACCTGAAATCCTCATTCTCGGAGAAGAAGTGGCTGATCTGACGTCCCAGCTGCCCGTCCGGGCCAACAGAGCCAATGGAAAAGCCTCCTTCCAAATGGTGCTCGTACTGCCGGTTTTCCAGGTTGAGCCCCAGCCCCTGAGTGAAGTAAATGGTCCCTTCGGCGTCGCAGGTGACGAACTTGGGGCGCACCGCGCTGCACAGGCAGCTGTACTTCACCACCCCCACACCACGGTCCACCGTGAAACACCAGAGCTTCCCGCCTTCCACGTCGGTCACCACAAACTGCCCGGACGGCAGCGCGGCGATGCCCCAGGGCTTGCTGAGCTGGCTGCGGTGACAGGCCACGCAGTGCCCGTCCATGGTGTAGACCTTGACCGAGTTGTCGTAGCTGTCGGTGACGCCTATCAGGCCGTGGCAGTTCATGGTGACGGAAAGGGGAGTCAGGTTGGGCAAGTCTGCTCCAAGGAAACTCAACACAAAGCTATCGATGCCGCTGGGGCTACGGCGAATCTCCTTCAGAAAGCCCTTGCGGGTAAAAACCTGGATTCGGAAGTTGCCTCGGTCTGCCACGAGCACCTCGCCTTGCAGGGTGACGTGGAGGCTGACGGGGAGGTTAAACATCCCTGGCAGGCTGCCCTTGGAGCCCATCTTCTTGATGAAGTAACACTGCTGGATACTGGTGGCTGCTTCTGGTATCCTTGGCTTGGCCGGCGAGGAAGTCGGAGTGCAGCTGGCCTCCTCTTGCCCCAGGTCGTGCTCCTTAAAGGATGCCGATGAGGATGCTGCAGCTTCCATGAATGATTCCTCCACGTTAACAGTCCGAGGTTTCTTCACTACCTGCCCAATCTGCAGTGGTCCCACGTGGCTCACCTTAAGGAGTTCGACCTCCTGGAGAGTCAGCTCCTTCTGGAAACTGTTCGTCAGTTCTGGTTCTTCCTCGTCTCCTGCCTCCTCCAAGAGAGCTATATCCCCCTGCTTTATTTTGGCAAGGAAATAGTCACAGCGAGACATTATCTGCACTTCTGCTAAGTTCAGCAGATAAGCTTGCTCCTCCATCACCTGATTGTTTACCTTCTCCACTTCAGACAAAGAGGTGGTGAAGAACTTGCGTGACCTGGCCAGCTCTTCCTGGATCTTGCGCTCTTCTTTGCTGTAATCTTGCAGCACTGCTTTGTATCTAGACTGCAAGTCCCTCGAAACACCCTCCAGAGATGCTTTTCTTTTCTGCAGGTCACCCATGAGCTCCCGAAGTCTGGCCAGCCTTGTCCCAAATTCCCTCCTGCGCTCTTCAGCAGCTTCTTTAATAGCAACGACTCTGTGCCCCTGGGGCATGTGTGATGCCTCCTTGCAGGGCTCACATAAAACCAAGCTACAGCTCTTGCAAAAGTGTCTCGGCAACCTTCTCCCGCAGACCTTGCACATGAGCAGACCCACCATTTCCCCCAGTCCAGCGGTGTCTATGATCTTCAGCACAGTGAGATTGTCAGTCAGCTGAGCCAAGCTCGTGATCCGTGTGATTTTGCTGCAGAAGGGGCACCGTATCCCGTTGATGCTGTTCGCTAGGAGTTTCTCCAAGCACTGTTTGCAGATGGTGTGCCCACAGTGCAAGAGCTTGGGTCTCAGGTGCTCCTCTGTGAAGGACTCCATGCAAATGGGGCACTCCAGGACCTCTCGGAGCGCGTCCGAGTTGAGATGAGGGGCGGCAGCCATGGCTTCCCAAGGTAGCTCCAGCCGGTGCCAAGTCTGGCGCTCGCATCTATTCAAAGGTGCTCCAATTCTGTCCAGAAAGAAGAAAGGAAATGAGATTTATGTCATCGCCAGCAGTCACAGATACATGCGATCTATTTCGGCTTGATCACCCAACCCTGCAAAAAAGAAGCCCAGTTTAGTTTTTCCACGCTTGGAGAAAGGATGGATTAGTCACAGCTAATCTGAGAGTGGGCAAATTCCAACACTAAACTTGCAGCTCCTAGCTCGATGAGTTATTCACTTGCAAAACGTATAAGGAGAATGGAAAGAAGTGTAATGGCAGCAATAAGGAAGCCCAATAGCCACTCATGACTGAATCATCTCCTCATGGTGCTCATCTCCCACTGCCAAACCTCCCAGTTTACATAATTTACTGAAACCCAGGGAGATTAAACCAGGCGTTGGAAACGCTGCGCATCAGAAGAGGAGCCAGATGGTGCAGTGCTTCAGGACATTAATATATCACCTCTGGAGACCCACATTCAGATGTGACATCAACAGCGAGCAAAACGAGCCCGGTTCTTTTAGTCAGCTTTTCTAGAGAACCAAAATAAATTTCCAAGGTTTCATAACATTTGCCAGAAAGTGAAAGCAGGAGGAACAGCTTCCACTCGTTCTGGGGCTGGCTGTAGATACTCAAACCATGCCATGTGTGTGGGTGAGCTCTGCCACACTGCATCAGGCTTCAGCACCAAGGTCCACACGGCCAAAAGGAACCCAGCCAAGTGGGTATTGGCAATAATGGGGTTCACTGGCATCTCCAAACACCAAAGTGTTCACTATTGATCCCTGAACTTGGCTTAACTGCATCTCATTGTTCTGTGTTTTAGTCCCACGGCACTGACCCCATTCTTGTATTCCAGTTTGGTTTTGAAGCTGGTTGCTGCTCAGCTTCAATCCAGGTTTTTCCACCCTCCTTCCCTCCCAGCAGGGAGCAGATCCCAGCAGCTCTGGTGCTGAAGCAGCCATGCATTCAAAAGGAACAGAACAGGCTTCATATCATTAAGTTATTATTCAGTAGACTGGGTTTCAGTTCCTTGGCTATCACGTGGCGTGGCCATTAAAGGAAATGGGGAAGAAAAGGTTTCTTCCAGAGGGCGAGGAGGAGGAAGGAGTTAGTGTTTAAAATGAAGAGCCAGTCACAGAGGGCTGTGAACAGGCAGCTTCCCCTGAATAATGGCCACACGTGCACAGCGCTCCCACAGCCCCTCTGGATTCACCTGCTTCCCCCTGGGAGCTTTCAGGCAGAGCACTTCACTCTAGCTCAGCTCTTCTGCTCCAGTGGAAGAAAACAACTGCAATGAAGAAAAGTGCTTTATCATAGAGCAGGAAAAAAAGAATCATTTTAACTATCAGCTGCACGCAGAGTCCTTTGAATTCCACATTTCAGGAAGAGAATTGGTGGCTTAGCAGAATCTCCACCAAGGACCAAGCTGGGATGTGACCCTTGGCTGGACACTGGCACAGTGTCACATCCCCAGTGCCCACGCTTGCTGCCCCTGGCACCAAACACACTTCCCTTTAGCCTTAGCCTGTACCTCAGCTGGGGAAGCAGGAGTCTGGGCACAGCCATATAGATCTGAAACCTTCCTCTTGGGGATGAAATATCTGTGGTTTAAAGTTATCTTAGAAATGAAACACGGGATACTAGATCTATTGTTCCTGTTTCCCTTGGAAATAAGTACAAAGACTTGTTTAAGGAAGGATGAAGGCACAGGCAACAGATCCACCCCAGAGTGACACAAAAGGCCACCTTTAAACCTAGTGTTTTCATTAAAGAACAACAGCAGAGGGGATTTGGTTTAAAGTTAGGTTCAGTTTTTAGAAATACAATTTGTATGACAATCTTTTTCTCCGTAACCCCCTTTTATCCTGAGTAGTGTGGAATTATTTTTACTTCCTTATCTCAGACTCAGCGGTGCTTTTGTGGCAGTTTCGTTAACAGCAGGTTACTCTGGTGTATCGGTCCCTCCCAGGCAGCTCCTCTGACACTGAGCAGGGTTTTAGAGAAAGCCTCAGCTGAGGATCAAGCTCTAAAACTGATGCGCGTTTGGGTTTCTCACATTGGCAGTTTTTTCCTGCCGTAGTTTCTCTTTCCACTCCGTAATTTGCAGTGAGGGTTAGTGGTGACACCGGCAGCCAGAGCTTGGGTCAGTTTGCGTTGTGACTTTACCCTACAGCGATTTCTTCCCACAGCGCTCGTGACCGTGTTGCAGTGATGCTACAAAACCCGCACGACTGGGGTTGGGGGGTTTTGGCCCAAAACAAGCGCTTGGCAGCGTCCCTCGCCCAGCGCTGCAGCCGCTGGATGCTGTTAACCGGGCCCGGGCCGCGCGGGCTCCCGGGAGGGGCACAGCGGCCGTAACGCGCGCGCGGACCGACGGGACGCTCGGCTCGGTACAAAACCCCCGTTGTCACGGCAGGACGAGCCCCCTCCCCGCCCTGCCCCCGCCGCGGCCAAGCAAGGGCCCGGGCGAGGCCTCAGGCGGCCGCGGCTTGAGAGGGGCCCGGCGGGGCGGACCCTCCGCGGCGCACTGACCCTCACCGGCGGGGTGCTCCCGTCCAGCGGAGGCACGGTCCGGTAGGGGCCCAGGCGGGGCGGCCCTGCCCTACCCTGCCCGGTTGGCCCTACCCGGCCCGGCCGCCCCCTCCCCAGCCCACCGAGGCCGCCCGGGGTAGGGGGGCGAGTCCCGCCCCTCCGCCAGGGGGCGCCGCCGCCCCCGCGGCTCCCGCGGGTGCTCCCTACCTGCCCGCCGCTCCCGGGCCGCGCGCCGTGCCCCGGCATACCCCGCGCCGCCGCTCCGCCGTGACGTGTGCGCGCCGCGCCGCCGAGCATGCCGGGAGATGGAGTCCCGGCGGGGGAGGCCTGGGGCCGCCATTGGGGCTGAGCGGGGTGGGCTGAGCGGCTGCTGGGGCCGGGGGAGCAGGAGAGGCTGCGGCGTGGGGAGGGTCGGTAAAAGCAGGCGGTGGGAACTCTCAGGCAAGGCGGGTTCACTTCTCTATGCTTGTGCTGCAGCTGCTTCTGTTGAGGGAGCTTAAAGATCAGCAAACAAACAGAAATGTGTTTATTTTGCTGTCTGTTTGTATTTATTACACCGGGTGCTCGGTGCCCTTTCCCTCACCTGCCCTTCCCCTGCCCTTCCCCCTGGCGGGGCTGGAGCCTGTGTTGGGTTTCTGTGTCACCCATTGAAATGTATCTTCCCGGGTCTGTTCTGTGCCCTATGTCGAAGCAGCTCGTGAGCTCCCTGGGCAAAAAAGACTATTTTTAGGGAGCGAATAGCAAATGCAATCAGTTGATTTGGTGATGCGCGTAAATAGCAGCAGTGAACAGACAGGCAGCTGCAGCAGCTTAGGCAGGAGCTGCTCTGGGCTCATCCCTCTTGGATTAATTCCTTTCCCACAGTGGCCCCGATTCTGGTGCTGGTGGCCAGTGGTCGGTGCAGCTGCCGTGGCACAGGGAGGGAATAGTTGGCTTGTGGGGAATGGAGTGGTGTTGGGGTTTGCTCTCCGTCCCTGAGAGCTTGTGCTGCCTCCTCATTCGAGTCACGCCTGGGAGGTAGCAAAGGGTGGCATCTCCATCCCCAGCCAGAGTCATTAATCATAGAATCAGTCATTTGCCTCCTGCCTCTTTCCTCCTCCTCATCCCTCACCCTTTATTCCTGACCTTTCTGCCTGTCAGACGGGCTCTCGGGCTGCCTGCAGGCTGGCGGTGGTAGCCAGAGGCAGGGGGGTAGCCAGAGGCAGGGGTTTAGCCACTGGACTGTGGGGCTGCCCTTGTGTTTTTGGTGCAAGGGTTGTTGGTAACGTGGGTCCTGTTGCAGCTCAGCTTTTGCTCAGCTATTGACTGCTTTGGTGATGTTGGGGAAACCAGTGTTCCTGTGACCTTTGGGCCACACAGCAAATTTGCAAATGTCAGGGCTTGTGGCTTCTGTGGGAGCAGGGAGAAGGCTGGACCTGGGCAGGCAGGTCCAGGGGAAACATGTTCTTCACACACCAGCAGCACCATGGCTCCAGTGCCACCCAGTCACAGAATCATAGAATCACAGGATTGTTTTGGTTGGACGAGACCTTTAAGATTGTTGAGTCCAGCACTGCCAGGGCACCACTAACCCATGTCCCCCAGCATCACATCTCCATGGCTTGGAATCCCCTCCAGGGATCACAGGGACCCCACCTGGCTCCATCCTTTGGGGGAGCTGTGGAAGGTCTCCCCTGAACCCAGTCAGCCCCACTCTGCCAGTGGAGGTCAGGAGGAGTTCACAGCCTGGGGATGAGGCAAGCCCTCAGATTTAGCCTTTTCCCATGAACCCTGCATGTGGTCTGTCCTCCCCTGGTGCCCGGATGGGAGTGTGGCACAGCCAATAGCTGTGGGGCTGTGCCCAGACCCTTCAATGAAAGCTGCAGTACATTTCCAGTGCCGCTCGCTCGCCCACTCCAGCAGCTCCCCGCCAGCACTAGCAGAATGCAGCAGTTTTTGCCACCTTCTGAGTTTGGCATTTTTTCTACTTTTTCTTCTTTACAATAGACTAGAATAGTTCAGTTGGAAGGGACCTACATCAGAGCAGGGATCTGGAGCAGCAGGGATCAGCAGCAGATGCAGCCTGACCAGGGATGAAAAAGAAAACAAGTCAGATTTACGATCCTGTTTCAGACTGTGCTTCAGTCCCTGAGCAGAAACCTCAGTGGGACCTGCCCCCCCCCCCCCCCGAGCACCAGTGGTTCCCCAGGGATGTGTCTGTGCCCTGGGGGGGACGTGGGGTTCACTCCAGGTTTCTGGCATCACCAGGGAAATGCTCTTCCAGCCCCTGACATGTTTTCCAGTGACTAAGAGTGGATGTCAGGATTGAACCAGGGTGGCCTGGCAGTTTTTGTGAGGGCATCCACACCTGGAAATGAACAGTGTGAGGAAAAAATGATGGTAGGAATAAGGAAATAAACTTCTAATGCATCCTGGGAAGAAGGCAAAGGGACTCCCTGGATTTGTTTGGAGGTGGTAACGAGTTGATGTGACCCAGCATGTTGGAGTATGGGGACCTTGTGCCATGATCAGGAGAGGTGAGGAGGCAGTTCAGCCTGGGACCTGGTCCCCCTGACACCCTGGCAGAGTGCCCTGTCCCAAAGGTAGCCATCCATCCATCCTGCCAGCCCTGGAGCTTGGTAGAGCTCGGCCATCCCATGGGAAATGCCCATGCAGGTGCTTTTGGAGCAAGGAGGGAAGCAACTGCTGACCTTGCTCTTACACTGCAGCCAGCAGCAACTGGGCAGGTGTCACAGAGCTGGGAGCCAGAGCAGGCAGTGGGGTGGCAGTGGGGACCGTGCTGGGCTCTGCAGAGCTCGTTCCTGAATGTGAGCTCCCCAGCAATGCTGCACCATCCCTTTTTCTAGAGGCTTATCAGTGGTCTCTAAGCTCTCTTGGTTTTTTGTCTTGCTTGCAAGTCTGAATGTCTCAGTTGAAGCTGAGGTTTACCACAGAGCCAATTCTAGGGCAGAGGAGATGCTCTGCCTCTGGATTCTCCCGGCCAGTGCCTTCAGGATCAGCCCCAGGGCAGGGAGATCCCGCAGGCAGGTTGGGGTCCCGCATGGCTGAGCCCCAAGCTCCGTGGTGAGGCCCTCGGGCCGCTCCTTGCGGTTGGGCATCGGGGCACCGAGAGCCGGCAGGGTTCAGTGTTTAATTGCGTTGGGTTAATTGGCCGGGAGTAGCGGTGACAGCATTAGCAGGGAGAGGGGAGGTTGTAGCCGGGGGGAGCTGCCAGTGCAGGGCTCTGCGGACCTATCGGTGGGAGAGGAGGGGTCACAACCCAGCACGCTGGGGAGAAGATCACGCGTGGCGCTCAGGGGTCGCCAGACTCGTCTTTCCGAGCGGTGTGGGTGTAGGGGGGTCCCCAAACGATGATGCTCCCGGAGGTCACCGCGGAGAATCTTAAGGGGTGACCGTGAGGCAGCGAGGAGACAACTCCGGACCGAGACCATCCCGCCGCGGAGCCGCGAGAGGGCAGCAGGGCCCCACGGACCGCGCCGGCCGCAGCTGCCCCGCAGCCGCCCCGCAGCCGCCACAGCACGGGGCCGTGTGTCGCGACAGGAGCCCGCGACAGGGCGCTGCTCCTCCCGGGACAGAGCTGTCCCCCGGCTGTGCCCCGGCGCCACACGGGGGTCTGTGCCACACGCCGCGGGCGGGCCGTGGCCGTGAAGCGGGACAGGAGCCGCAGTGTGCGCTCGCAGCCCTGAAGGGCAGCGGCACCCTGGGCTGCAGCCCCAGCAGCGTGGGCAGCGGGGTCAGGGGGGATCCTGCCCCTCTGCTCCCAGAGCTCTGCGGAGACCCCCCTGCAGGGCCGGGTCCAGCTCTGGGCTCCTCAGCACAGCAGAGACAGGGAGCTGCTGGAGCAGGGCCAGAGGAGCCCCAGCAATGCTGGGAGGGCTAGAACCCTCTGCTGGGACAGGCTGGTAAAGCTGGAGGGGTTCAGCCTGGGGAGGAGAAGGCTCCAGAGAGACCTTCTGGTGGCATTTCATGGCTTCAAGGGCCTGTTAGAAAGATGGGGACAGACTTTTGAGCAGGGTCTGTTATGACTGGACGAGGGGTGGTTTAGACTGGAGAAAGGGAAGTAATTTTTTATTATGAGAGTGATGAGACCCTGGCCCATGTTGCCCAGGTGAATTTGGCCAGAGCTCTGAGCAACCTGCTCTAGTTGTAGATGTCCCTGTTCCCTATCAGGGAGGTTGCACTAGATGAGCTTGAAAGGTCCTTTCCCACCCAAACCAGTCTGTGATTCTATTCTTTGGTTCTATGATGCCACACCACAAGACAACTGTATTCTTCAAAAGATGGTTAGCGGTCCCCAGCAGTCTCTTGCCCTGGCCCATGTTTGAGCCCCAGGGACACAGGCATTGCTGGCTGCTTGGCCCTTTGGCAGAGCTGGCCTGATCTGCTGCATGTTCAAGTGTTTCCTGGGCAGCAGAAAGGGCTGGCACTGCCCTTCTTGCACACAGGGATGTGTGTGGCAGGGGACACCGCTGGCTTCCCCAGCCATTGTGCCCACACTTTCCTCACAGCTCCAAGCAGTGTTTGCCCATCACTAGCAGTAGGCAACATTAAATCTGTCCAGGCTCTTTACAGACCTGATGGTTACCACACTGACAATATCTCACTGCAAGAGAAATTCCCAGGCAAACACATCCATTGATTTTTTTTTCTAACTCCTTTCAATGGCTCTGCCAAAAAATATATTGTTATTATTATTCCACCAGGTAATAAACAGGCAGCCTGTGGCAGCAGATGTCTGTTGGCCATAAATCCCCACTGTCTTGCCTGTGGTGGCACTAGGTCTGTCCAGGTGGAGGATGGTATGAAGGGGGGGTGGGCCAGGATTCCCTTTTCCTTGCACGAAATGCCAAACCCAGGTCCTAAATCAAACCAAGCTGAGTGGCATGTTGATGTTAGCAGGGTAACCTGCTGAACCTGGAGGAATCCCTGCCTGGGTCTGTTCCTCATGTTCCCTCCACAGCTTCAGCTGCAGAGGCTTCTCTCCTTCTTCCAAGCATTTCTGCTGTTGAAGAGCTAACACATACTACCCCTGATGTGGCTGCATTCTTGTGGGAAGTGGAGTGATTCCCAGTTTTGGAATGACTTGGGAACTTTTGGAAGAAGTGTTGTATTAAAGGCTGGACCACTAGCAAACCCATCGTCTCCTGGGAGCTTTCAAGACTAAATCTCCAATACAAAAGGATTAGATATTATGCTTTTGTTATGGAGAGAGTACTGGTGTTACTGTGCTTCCCTCTTGTCTAAGCACTAGGAGGTGCTGCTGGAAACACTGGAAGCATTTCCCCACATCTGCGACTGCTGCATCCCAAGTGGGGACCCCTGCTGTGGGGTTATTAAATCCTGGGGGAGCCCAGAGACAGATCCAGGCACCCCAGCAGGCAAGTGGTACCTCTGCTCTCCCTGTGCTGCTCATCCTCCCTTTCTCACACAAGGCTCAATGCTTGGCTGTTATTTTCTTTGGTTTGTTGTGGTGGTATTTTATTATAATGATTATTTTTAAAAGCATATTTCAGACAAACAAACTAACTAACAACTCTCACATTGTCCTGGTGCCTCCGACCACATCCGCGGTGCTCTGCGTCCAAACAGATGTTGCCAGGAGTCAACTGAGTTGTGTTAGCAAAAGCCTGTTGAGATGTGAGAGCTGATAAGGGATCCTTCTCTCCTTGCTGCTGCTGCACTGCAGCCTCCTGCCAGAACAGGGCCTTTGGAGCACCCTAGCATCAGTCACCTGCAAAGCCCTTCCCTGGGAGTGAAGCAGGAGCTTTGCAAGAGTGATCTGAGTGCTCTGGGATGTTGTCCTGCTCTGTCTGGGTTCATGCAATGCAGACCTGAATGCTGCAGTTGGGTTGAGTTACTCTGGACTGGGCCCAGGTTGCAGTGAAGACAACAGAGTTTCTATTGGCTTCAGTGGCAGCTGGAGATGTCATTGTAATGGCACCTTGTAGAGGCTGGTTCTGATTCTCTCCAACAGCAAAAACTTGAGCTGCCTATATTTTGTCCCAGAAGAAGCCAGTCAGCTGAGCCTTAGCACTGGTGTACTACTCTTTGTACAAGTATGTAATAAAAACCAGACCAAGCCTCCAATAATACACAGGGTTTCTTCAGTTCACTGGTGAATTTGCCATGGGGAGATTGGGCTGATCCCCAGTCCTGCTGAGCAGATAATCAAAACGCATTTCAGAGGTAGAGGAGAGGGAGATAGAGGAACCTTGATCCCTTCTCCCTGAGCTACAGTTGCAGTGGCAGGTCCAGGATTAAAGGAGTGTGGTTTTGGAGGGAAATACTTCCCAGATCTGAATAAATCCTCTGCCACAAGTGGCAGGTGACGTGGATGGGAAGAGGAGGAAGCACAATCTCTGTCAAGGCAATTGCCAGCTTTCTAGGGATGAGGCACCTGCAGCTGATGCTTTCCACTCCCTGAGCAAGCAGATGAGCAGCAGCAGTTCCTCCTCATTGCCTCTCCCCAGCTCTGCAGGAGCTGGCTCACAACCAGGGTGTGCAACTGGCACTCTCAGGTAGGTTTTAATAACAGAATCAGGGTGATTATTTTGTTAGGACTGTACTTAATCCCCAAAAGCTTGTTCCACAAAAGCTACCAGAAGTTGCTCTCCAGTGCTGATTACTTCCAAGTGCTCGTTTAGATGAGAGCTGGCAATTTGGCAGCAAAGCTCCTCTCCCTCTGCTGAGCCACATCCTGTTGCGTTTTCCTCCTTTGGAGTTGTACCCAGGGCTTTTTCAGGACAGGGGGGCACTGTGGATCCCTCTCCAGCACACTGAACCTGTACACTCAGCTGCAGTGACCCCTCACATGCCCAGGAGGCCAGTCTGCAAAGCAATCCTTTCCCAAAGTGGCTGGGGCTTCAATTCTTACCAAGGGGATTCAATACAAGAAGCCATCTCCACCTCACCTAGGAGGTCTGCTCTGCCGACAAGGCCACCAGGCTCTGTGGGGAATGTTCAGTGGCTGAGCACATGGCTGCTGTGGCAGACAAGCTGTGCTCCTCACACAGCTTTCTGCCTTCTTCCTTGGCAGACCTCTGCACTGCCCCTGTGCAGCAATGGTGACTGCTTCTCCTGAAATGGCCTTTGCTCCATTTGGGTTTCCTTAAGACATAGCCTGTGCTGAGGACACATCCAGATGTCTGATGCTAGAGGTCTGTCATTCTTAGCTGTAAAGCAAATAATTCAGGAAGGAAGGTTTGGTTTGATACCCTGTTGTCAATAACTGATTCCACTTTCTCTTCAGCTCCGTGTTCGTGTTCTTTCTTAAAGCACTGCTCCAAAACTTCCTTCCCCACAGAGGATCCCTGAAATCACTGCTTCAGCTCTGCTGCTGAAGCTTTTCAGCCCAGAGGTATCATTGTCATCTCCTTCTTTCTCTTCTACACGTAGTTCAGTAGCAGTGTTAAAAACAATAATACTTTTATCCAGAAGTGAGAAGAGGCTCATGGACTGGCCTTGTAACTTCCCACTTTCCAAGCCAACCAGTTCATCATGGCTTCATGGCTTTCCATTATGAGGTTTAAAGTTGCCTGGAGCTGCTCTTCTAGAAAACAATCTCTCCAAGAACCAGCTCCAACTCTCATTTTCCATGTCTGTGTACACCAGTGTCTCCCTAGATGTTGAGACATCTCCTCACAGCCTTGTTTCAATTCCTTTTAGCAACTGCCCTCTTTTTCTTCCACTGAAAGATGGGTTGGGTGGAATTTGCTTGTTTTCCTCGTGACACCTTTGATCCTGTGCACAGAAGTGTTCCCTGACAGCCAGACAGCAGGGAAGGGCTGTCCCTAGGCTGGAGAACTTTGGGAGTCATGAATGAATACTCTGTTTGCTTGTATTTCTAATAGACTAGTGCCTTGCCAGCTCAGCTGCATGTCACTGTGAGCCAAGGGCATTGAGACAATCCTCCTTCCTCTACATGGCAACAGCCATCCAGCTCATGGTGTTGGGAGTGTCGTTTGGGCACAGAATGGATAAAGGCTTTTCTTCTATAGGTCTGTCACCAGGTTATGAAAGTTCCTTCTTGTCTCAACCCAAGGGAAGTGTCTATAGATAAAAGAGTTTAAATAGAAGTATCTGGGACAGAGGTGGGACTCCTGTCTCTGTTGCTCAGGGTATCACCAGGTGAGATGCTTCCCTTGTCCTTAGCAAGTGTTTGGACCAAGGCAGACCAAAGTACTGCTCTCCACGTTCACTGCCTTGTGGTTTAGACCTCCAGGAAGTTTCACAATGGATTTCAAAGTCCTGAATGTTTCCTGAAATCAGAGTGTTGACAGTTTGGGTTTGGTAATGTCTCCATCCATTCCCTGTGTGGTGAGTTTGTTCCGGAACCCGCTCACCCCCACTGCCAAGGGGCTGCATGCCATGGTGTGGTCTCTTTACAGCCTCCTGTGGGTCTGTCTCAGTGCCCTGGATAACACATCACCCAAAAGACAGAGCTAAGGATCATAGGGACTAGAGAGGGCTGCTGTCGGGGCGGGGTGAGGGCACTCAGCTCTTTGACCTGGTCCCTGTGGAGAGGTTTGGCTTTGGCAGGAAAGATGCACTTGGGTGGTTTTGTTTCATGTCAAAATGCTGAAAGTGAACATGCAAGTCACAAAAAAAAAAAAAAAAAAAAAAAAGAAGAAGAAAGAGACCCTGTCACTTCTGTCACTCTAAAAATGCTTGTCTGGAAACGCTCATGCTTTCTGCCCACTCCCAAACAGTGACCTTGTCCTGTCTCTGGGTGCATTATCCCAAGCAGCTGCTGGCCCAAGCAGTTGGGAGGAGCTGCAGCTGGGAGGGACCCCAGCTGGGATAATGGGATCGTTGACACCACACTGAGTCCTGCCCCTATATAAGGTCAGGGCCAGGGTGAGAGCACCTGTTTTCAACCTGTTGAGGTGTACTTTCAGCATAGCTGGAGCAGGGAAAGTGATGTCTTGGATATAGGTAGAGCCTTTTTGGCTTCTGTTATTTGCTTTGTCTATAATTCCATGAGTACTTTCATTGGTACTGTTGTTTTCTTCTTTCTTTTTGTTTTATTAAACTGCCCTTGCCTCATCCTATGGGGATCTCAACTTTTTTCTTCCTC